>JAOBAY020082429.1:0-18712 GCA_025331085.2 Zoanthus sociatus
GGTGGAGTTTGAATGGCTAAACGAGTGTGACACAAATGCATAGAAAAGGGAATAAAGTGTCGTGATATGGTGCGGGCTGAATGGTTTGTCACTCTATTAATTGTTATGCAAAATGGAAAATGTTTCTCGACTTTTTCGTCATATATTTTTTTATTAAAAAAAATTTTAAAAAAAGTCAATGCGCTGGCAAAAATCAGTGCGCACGCTGATGATAAACCGGGAATTTTTTTTAAGTGGCCTAATCAATAACGAGAAAGATGTTAAGCAGACACTTGCCTGTCACATAGTTACATGACAAAATATTGTGACAGTGTAATTATGCAAAATGTAAAACAAATGAAAATGTCCAATATGATCAAAAAACTAAAAATTAATGCAATTCTAGCAAATAAAAACTAAGCAAACCAAAAAACAGACAACATAAACCTAAAACTTTATTTAAGGCTTTGATGCACAATGTATGCACAATTAAGCAATTTTTAAGGCTTACATCAATTAGTACAACACAGGTTAAAACGGCAATGAATGAATGCATACTAACAGTAGATAAAACAAAAATGACCAAAGTATAGTTGTAATGTTTTTTATACCTTGATTACATTACCAAGTTTAGCATCTGACACAGCCAACTGTTGGTGAATGTCTTTAGCAACCACTTTTTTTAACAGTTTCTTTAAGCTCTTTCCCATTTTCCCCTCCACTGCAGCTGTGGCAGCTGAAAAATTTAACAAAGGAGCTGGACATTGTAACTACAGTAAAATAAAACTGTTCAGAAGGCCCAAGAATGTCTAGGGAACATTCATTCATTATAAACATACAGTCGAAGAACTGATAATGTTATTATAATAATAACAATAACAATAATAATAATAATAATAATAATAATAATAATAGCTAAATATAAAAAATTAATGTAAAACATTTTAAGAGAGCATGCAACACTTCTAAGCTTTAAAAAAGACATATTTTGACTGAGAAAGGCAACAAAATGTCGAAACAAGTGTCTTGAAAACCTTTGTATTCTTTCATTAACAATTTTTTTATAATTCTTGCTTTGTAGACCATTTGAAGAGGCAACAAAAACAATTTGTATTTATACGGGAGTGAAATAGTGACCCACTAGCTTCTGCAGATATAAGAGGTACTGAAAGTGCTCTCAATCTTGTCACTTCGGGACTTTCCAACAATGCAATAACAGTAGCAATAACCTTGCAAAACTCGTGTCTGAAATGAACAACATGGTGATATGATTTAATCGAAATAGCAAATAAAGTCCACAGTGTCCTCATCCGTGCTGTGCTCCAGTCTTCTTGGGACATCAAGGACAGAATGTCTGACCCTTTCTATGTAAGCCCTTCTGTCTACCATGACCAACGATCGTAATAAAAGTATTTAATTCTTTTTCCAAGGTGTAGTTATGTGGCATTTTGCTGCGATTGTAATGGAGTTGACTCAGTGACTGATTGATATCCAATCGATAATGATGATTTCGAGAATATGAAGATTTCAGGTTCACTGTGCTGGTGATTTCATTCATGGTTTTGATGGTTTCACATTGCATGATGACAGATTCCAACCAGACAACTGTATGATTTTGAGTGAGTTCAATTAAAATCTTATCTCATTGTCCTATGTGTAGATTTTGAAACAGAGTTAGCCTCAAAATTTTGAGACAGTGTGACGGATTTAAAACAGTTTTGCTGTTCACTTTAAGAAGAGTTTAAATGTTTCAAAAGTATGTTGGTTTCAGTGTTTTGTTGACTTTAAATGAAGTGGGTGGGCAAATTTAGGTGATTGAATTTTGAACCTGATAAAGGGCCATAATTCTATAGTTATTCCACTATAAATATTATATGTATTCAATTATATAACACTTTATACAACAACTACTAGAAAATATTTTCAAATAAAGAACAATATTTACCTGCCAAAGCTTCAGTTGTGTCATTGAATTTTTCAAAGTGTTTTAATTTCACCCTGTTAAAAATACATTGTTAGTATTTCTTCTGACTTTATATCTGTTTTATAATACGGACAAAAAAGCTGGCGTTGAAATATTTTATAGTATCCGACCTTATCCTAAGCAATGCCAATTATTTGTGTTTCGTAACTTTATTGGATTAGAGGGCCTCGCTCTTTTCCAAATGATAAACTGTTGTTGGTGTCAACATAAAACGATAAATCAGCGTGTTCTAATCCGTTAAATTAACCTAAGCCAAACAGTCCAGAATATAGTTAAAGACTACGATTTCTAGGGTCTTTAAAATTCAACCTTACCCGTTGGGAATGATCATACAAATTAATTCTGATGGGGCCCAAAATTACGAGATTTTTAGGGGAACCTAAAATGGTTTGGCACTGAATCATAATTAGATAACAATGATTCATTTACATCCCTTCCTTGTTTTCATATTCCATGAAAAAGTTACAGATATTTACCAAAACATCGTATACAATGATAGAAAATTAATTATCAATTGAATTCAACTTACACTTTACTAGCTGTTCCTGGGTTCTCAAAATCTTTGTAAAGATTCTCAGATTGTTGTAATTTGTTCTCGTCCAAAAGCTGCAACAGATAGTTAAAATAATACAGCTTTCAAACATAGAAATACGCTGATAAGCCTTATGAAATGTTGCAAAATCATTCGCTGTTGTTCTAACCTTAAAAATGGCATAGCCTGCTGGAGTTTCGAACAGGACTAACATCATAAAACATCAAATATTCCCAGATTGACTGAAAGTAATCCCAGGAACGAGCAATTGCCAGCACGTGGTGCTTGGCAAGAGAATGCTCACACAGATGCCGCTGTTAGTAACTAATGACGGCTCAACTACACCATTCTTCCTCCAACTCCAACCAAGTCCAAGGTTTTGCCTAACCGGTTTGCTGAAGAAAAATAATTCATGGAAAATTTGTTATTTTAGGTGCGTGTATGGTACATGTTGAATTATTCTTGTTCAGCTCTCTGAAATATATAATGCAGCAGAGAAATGGAAATGAATGGAAGCATGGTTGTGTATCTAGAGCTATAGAGCCGAAGAGGCTAGCTATGTATCCACCTAGATAATCCTTTTAATACTAAAGGACTGCGTTGCACATGGTTCGGGAAAAACGCTTTCCCATTTTTCCTACGGGTTTTGTAGTTTTATTTGCCTTCCTTTCAGTATCAAACATTGGCGGTCTCGGGACCACAAAACATACTGTTTCCCTCGGTCTCAGTCAATAAGTGTTTTAATTGTTGCCCGGTGCATGAGCGCTTAGTTGCCAGGAAACAGCGAAACTTGTTCACGTACACGTGATGTCCTCTCGTCAAATAAGGGTACAAAAAAAATGGACTTTGATAGTTGATATATAAGAAACATACTTATTTTCCCTTTATTAATATTCACTCATGTTTAATTATTTTTGGCTCAAAACGTCTTTGCTTTTGGCTTAGGACTGCCTTATGAATCCCTTGAGGTCTTGTACTATACAGCTGGCATTTCCCAGCTTGATCAATATACTTGGGTTAGCATGGAGTCTCTCGATTGATCCGTTTCATGGAAAACAGACTACTGACTGATTGCCTACATAAATTCGCTGCATGTGTACAATGAAATTATGTTTTGAATCAAACTGCAAAATATCAAGTTTGTAATTCCGGGAAAGTTGAGAGGAGGACGTTTAAAATACTCATGTTATGCCTTATAAATTCAAAACATGTAAAGTTTTAAATTTTATTTCCAAATTCTAACGTTTTCTTTCAATACGTTACGGTAATATGACTTGGTGCTTCCAATACTGAGATCGCTTTAGAAACATAAAAAAAACATTATAAATAAACATAAGAAATGGATAAAAACAATTCACAAATAATCATAGACTTATCACTATTCTTGATGTTAAATGTATATGAATAATTTTCATAGATTTCAGAAAGACTTTCTAAAGAAAAGTGACAAAAATGCCTCCATGCCACGCTATGCATTATATTTATAGAGTATGTACATATAATATGAAATGTAATCGGAGAAATTTTAGTGAGGCTGAAATACAATTAACACTAGCAATAAAACTTGTTAAGTGGTCAATAAATCAACATGTTGGTTCTTTGCTTGAGGCCAATTCTTTTTTACAATATGAAAATCCTTTCGAATTCGACGCGCACGCCTAGGATGCGATTTACAAGGGTTTTGGGAAACAGCATCTGTTACGGTTTTCTTTTAAGAGACAGCTTTTCTTCTTTTCTTCGCATGAATTTCGGTTACCTCAGTAGGGAATTTGAAATTAAAAATACAAACAGACAACATCAACATGTGTTGTTCTTAATAGGTGTTGTGTTCTTTCAACGTTTCCAAACATAGGGTCATAGTGTGCATGAAAAAATTGAAAAAATTGAAAGCAATGACATGCAATCACTGACAAAACGCCCACGGATTTTTGTTAAGATTATAAATGATTTTCTCCTATCACTGAACCAGTGTTAAAATGAATCCCATTTTATTTATTTATTATTATTACTGCTAAGGTTTCAAGTAGATCGGTTTTGCAGTCTGCTTATGCTGATGGTATCGTTTGTTCAAAGCATCCTCTTTAATTTAAACCGGTAAAAAAACATTTGAAAAGTACTCAAACAGGAACACTCTTATATATCTAGATCTGCTAGATAGTAGATATGGAGATTTAACAAAAATACATTCACCATGTATCATTCTTTGATTCTTCAGTAGGTCTGAACTCAGTAAATTGCAACCCTCTGTTGAGTTCATCTGGCGCGTTACAAAAACTTGCTTCAACTTCAAGTCTTAAATCAAACATTCATTGATTCATGCTCATGCATTGCAAGGTAAGCCATTTTAAAGCAAAATTTACTTGACACCAATAGGCAATAAAATAAATAAATAAATAAACTGATTGTCTTTCTGCACCATAACTCGAAGAAAAAAGATTTAAGTTGAGTTGTATTAACTAGCCTAGAAAACTATATATAGATTACCTCTTAAGTTCAAATAATCAGAACTTGCGAACTGGGTTTTTATGTTTTTCAGGATTATAACAGGATATTAAAGCTAATTCATTTCTATAAAGAAAACACAATTGCTACCGTTATTGCTACAAAGTTTCTTGCTGGATTTTCTCAACATCATTCATCTGTAAACAAATAATACGTGCATTTTGGCTGGTCAATATGATTAAATATGTTTTCATGGCGCTATAAAGCATGATATGGTTGGCCGTCTGCAAGTTTTGAGAATTTCAGTACAATTTCATGAGCTGAAGATATACAACTGACACACGCGCATTTATGCATCTGCCCTGTAGAATTCGCCGCAAAATTCCCCAAGTATTTATACATGGAATTTTTACGGTATACCTGTGTGCGCGTCTCGTATATCTTCCTTATCTTTGTTAAGTCTAAAAATATAACTTTATATAAGAAATAAAACATGTTCTTTGTTTTTTTATAGTTTGGTGAGAATCTCAGAAAAGTTTATGAGAACTCTTGAACAGGTAAATACCTTATATTAAGTACTTACCAAAGTAAATACTGGTAATTTCAGCTGCGTCTCGGGTTAGTGGGAGTTCCACTGATCTGCTCTCGAATTCTCCCAAACGCTAGCTTCGTGCTATAAATTGAAGACACGGAACATGCTTTATTTCTTAAATATAAGCTGTTCTTGTACTCATCCTCGATCCTTATCTTCTGCTTATATATTTTTCCTTCTTCTTCTTCTTTTTGCAATACTGTAGTACAATTACTATGTATCTGGTCAATTCCAATTTTTAACATCCCCCCGGGCAGCCCTCGAGCATTTGACGCGACCTTTTCCTAGGCCGGGAATTTGACGTTAGGAAGTGCCGGGTGGAGGGGAAAATGCAAACCAAAGGGCGGGGAGGGCCGGGCATTTAAACAAACAACGAAATTTTAAATTGCATTTATTCGTTTCTCATATTTTTCTATCGGATGAATCTTGTGTCTGTAGGCTTTCAGTTTGCTAACATTTTGATTATACAGTGAGCTGTGTGTTAGGTTAAAGTTTAACATTTAACTCCACTTTGATTATTTAATACACATTTAAAAACTGTCATATGAGTGAAACGATTACAACCGTTAAATTAAAAGAAAATATCAGCAAAACACAGTCATTTTTCTAGTCCCGGGGGAAGGGACATTTTGAACTCAAATCTTTCCATATGGCAGGGCATGTGACCAGCGATTTTCTACTACGGGCCGAGAATTTGACCAAAAGCAATTTCAAAAGTTAAAATGCCCGGGGATGGGGGAAAGTTTTGAATTGATCGATACATTATATATAATTGTTAGTTATATCACTAGCGCTCATGTCAATGTCTTGATAACATAAAAACGTAACGTCAATTAATGTAGCACCATTATATTATACTCTCAGAGAAACTATAACCAGGTTTCTTGTTAAGAGCCGGTAACCGGTCGGTTATTTTTAGTTCAGTTAATGTTACCGACTGTTTCACTGAAATATTTACCAAATATTTTATCCAACGAATGTTCGCCTGTTCAAAGGTGAAATTCGAAAGTTACCTGATATTTCTGGTGTTTTACCTTCAATGCAAAAATTTAGCAAGAACCCTGCATGATAATCAATCGTAAAGTTGTACGTTGATGCAGCTTTTCATGTTATCTATATATCAGGTTAATTGCTTGTCTGTCTCATTTACATTCACTGATAGCGGACCAATGATCCACTGATAAATATCAGAGCAATTCTTTATATAACTCACATTCAAAACACAAAAACTTTTTTCGGAACGGAAAAATAAGTAAGAAAATTGCATTTCAATGCCACGCTTTTTCTTTTGTTAAAAAAAAATTACATTTTCGCTTGATTTTTTTGCTTTTTAAAACAGCTTAAATATAGAGTAAATAGAGTGTAACTGACAAGTTCAAATATTTTAGCAGCTATAAGTAGCTTCCCGCGTTGCCGGAGAAGCAGAAAGTTGTGTTGCGTTTGATGAAATGTAGCTTTAAACCATATTTTCAGTTAGAAAAACGAGCAAAAAGCAAAACATAGCTAGTATTTATTCATTCATTTAATTGTTGAATAATTAATATTTCGAAAACTGCCATAAAAGATATCAAAAACAGAAATACTAAAAACAAGATATAATCAATATAGATCATTCAAAATACTGATTGTTCGATAGAATTTTAATAGTTATAGTAGCCAGGAACTATTTTTCCAGTTTTAGAAAAAGGCGCAAAAAGATTATTTAGTAAAATATTTCTGTTTGACTGCCGCTTTCTAGAAATGATAACCGGTTCACACCCAAGGAACGAAGCAACATATCCACGTAAACAAGTCAAAACCACACAATCACAACTAATTTTGTAATCAAAACCGAGATTAGTTTAAATAATTCGATTCGTATCCAAGAGAAATATAATTTAAATGTTTGTTTTTCTTTGTGAGGCCAGTAGCAATATGGTTGAAACCGTTTTTCACGCAGCCCTTTGGAGGGTATATATAGAGAATAAATAATGTACATTTTGCAACTTCTAAAGTAAAGACTAAATAGGAAAATAATTTTTTCCTAGTAGAAACACTTTAAAAGAACTAAATTATAATATTCTTTCAATTACATCTGTTGTTCAACCAGTTATGAAAATTTTTGGCAGTTCCAAAAAAAAAGGCAAAACAAAAAACAAAAAAAAAACAATTTAAATTTTTTTGTAAAAGAAATGATGTCACAATGAACAAGACTTAACGGAGAACTTGTGAGGTAAAAATAATAAAAAGTGACTTGAACAATAATATTTTAACGAATGCTTAATTAATGGCAAAGAAGGAAAATTATCTATATTTACTCATTCGATATGTAACTTTTGCTCTTTGGCGATAATAATACTCCAGCCTCAAAACTATCTGTAGTTTAGAAAATGTTTACTGCTATTCTTTATTGCTTTTATACTCTCTCTTTTGAAAATCAATGGTTTGCAAACAAAACGGCAAAAGCCAATATCGGGGGCATTCTTGTTTAGTTTGCGTTTCAAGTTTTTGGCGTCCTGTTGTGATACTTGTTATGACATCTTTCAGTTGGAGTCTGTAAACACTGCGACTTTACCAATTTCAGCCCATGAACACAGTTGGTCAAAAGAACGAATTGATTTTAAAGAAACATTGCACAGTTGTTTATTTCGCAACTGGCAATCCCAAATAATTTCGTCAGCATTTACAAGTGCTATAGTCAAGTTTCGAAGGTGAGTAGTTGAAACAAAACTTAATTGAAATGCTTTTGAATTAACACATATGCACCAGCGATTTTTTTAAAGTGTTATTTCGTTGCCCAGCGTATTTATGTCGCTTCATATGTATTCTTTTTAAGTTAAGTCGTAAAGTTGCATAAAGCAACTTTTAGTGGGTGTTAGTAAATGGCTGTTAATTTCTTGTTCTTGCTATATTTATTAATATTAGTTCCCTACATATTTTACTTCAATCGCGACTGCTAAAACTTTTTATTCTAGATCAACTGGCGTGGAATTTTATCTAGTAGCTAGAATGCCTAGTCTTTTCAAAAATAATTAAAACTTTCTTGATGCGAAACTATTGTGTCTCATTCTGTTTAAGTACAAACCTTAACTTTTAATCCAGATACGATTCGATTTTTTGAAGCAACATTTTTAGTTAAATTCACAAGCATTTTTGGTCTTGTTGATGGAATAATATTGCACAAGCAATAGCCAAAATTGTTTTCTCTGATATCTTGTGATGCAATGCGTTGGGGCTTGTTATCACATTTGTTGAAAAATATTTATTGAAAAAATGTTTTTCTTAAAAACTACCCATGCGGTTGTTTGCGTTGGTAGCCCTTAAATCATGCATAACCGTATAAAAAGCTCTGCATTTAGTTGGATTAATTCAAACTTAATTAAGTAACAAACGGATGACCTAGCTTGCATTGTGTAAGAAGCCAGCATACAAATTGTAAGGATACAAAACGTTAAGTTCAAAATGCATGTTTTTAAAATGCTTATAATTAAATCACTGCTGTTTGTGTTATATTTTTAGTTGAAAAGCCAATTATTTTTATGGCAAGTTAAGTAACAAACAGACGAGCTCGCTTGCATTGTAAGGAGCTAAGCATACAAAATTAAAAGGTAAGGTTCAAAATGCATGTTTTTAAAATGTTTATAAATCACCGTTGTTTGTGTTATATTTTTAATTGAGAAGCCAACAATTTTTGTGGCCACTGAAATATAGGCTTTAGTTTGATGAGCCGAAGTTGCTACTGATTAATATGACTGGTTTCGAGGTTTCCAAATATAGAATTTTTAAAAACATTTACTAAAGTTCGTCGGCGAAAAGGTAAAACACGTGACTCCCAAATAATTAATGTGTGGGATCATTGACGCAACTGGGATACAAAGCACGTTGTTTTGGGGGGTTACCCCTTAGCGAGCCGAGAGTCTTTGATAAATTTATATTTTCGACTTTTAGCCTACTTATGCCATCATGGCTATGATTTAACGTAATTTAAAACTAGTCTGATGTGAACTGCTTGTATAAATGATACAAACAAGTAAAATTAGCCAGTACAGAAGCTATAAAGCTTTTTTGAAAGAAATGTCTCTGCTTTACCTAGACGTGTAACGGGAAACCAGTCATGCAGTTAGTGAATGAGCATAAATAGTAGAGTGTAAATTGTGTTCGTCCTTCGGGGCTTCGTAAGCGACTCACTAACCACGTAGTTAGCTAAGTTTACTTATTTACATGATGAATGAGGGTTCGAAATTTAGCTCTAGTTCCTCTGGTAGTCAAGAGGGTTTGAATGCGGTGTTGGAAAGATTTTCGTCCATAATTGACTCAAAGTTTGAAGAATTTGGTAGGCAATTGCTGGAGCAGAGTAGCTCCAAGGTAGAGGAGGCTGTTAAGAAAGTTAAGAGGGACTCTTATGTGTGCAAAAGGAAGGGAAACCAACAGCAGCTTGACCATTCTTTGGATGTATTGGAAAAGCTAGAAGAAGCCGAGTACCTTATCTCCTCCAATTCTTTAGAATCTGCAAAAAGAAAAATCTCAGAGGGAGTCGAGCTGGTTCAGAAGCGTGTTAAAGCCATTAAACTCGCCGATAAGAGTGAATATGGATGGGCGACCGTTAATGAGTACTTGTCGGACGAGTTAGCATCCGATACTGACGACGAGAAGAGAATATAGAGATCCGAGAGAAGGGCAGAAAAGAAGCACAGAGACAAACAGAGGCAGAAAATGAGAAATTTGTCGAGGTTTAAAGCCATCTCGTGGTAATTCACAAAGTTTGGGCGTTGGCCGAAAGCTTGGTCCATACTTTAAGATAAGTATTTTTCTAGTTTTTTCCTTACTTGCTTTGTTTTATTTTGGCTTGTATTATTAGTCGCTTACTCGATCCCAATATTATTGTATTATTGTTTAAGTGCAGAACGTTATGATTGTAAGACAATAGATATGTTGTTATGGGTGCTGATTGAAATGTAAATTGAACTGTCAATCGAAGATGTTTGGATGATAAATGTTTCAATAACATAGCAGTTTTAAAACTGAAATTTTATAACTTTTTCAAAGGTAAACTAGTGAGCAGCACTATAGCTGAACCTAGAGAAAACTTGACGCTGTTGCAAGTTTTAAAACTTGTTTTATTTTGCTACTGGTTTCGCCAATACTGTGGCTTCGTCAGGGAATAACAAGTAATGCTTTAAGTACTCTATTTTATGTAATTTGTAAACATAAATGTGGTCATGAGTAATATCTAAAGAATGTATATGGTTAGCAAGAGTGCCACAACGTACTAACAGCTAAACGGAAGTGGTTTACTTCCTCAAATTTGTGATTAATAAAACTTTGATTAATAAAACTGTGATTAATAAAACTGTGATTAACCGGAGACCCCAAGTTTTATTAATCACAAGTTTCTGTCCTTCGGTTAAGTTGCCGAAGTGAAGCACTTCCGTTTAACTGTTAGTAACTACTTTGCAGAAAGTATGCGGTTTCGAAAATGAATTTTTCTGAAAATAACGTTTCCAACTTTGACAGCTCAAGTGTTATTTCGATTTGCTTACCTAAGATTAGAATTTTCTCGAAAGTTTAACAAGAATTCGCTCCTCCATTCCTTGGTAAATTGCTGCATGAGGAGTTTCAATTCCCTGTGTCGTTTTGCGAGAGCTTGAAAAGTCCAGTTACAATTTCAAAATGGGTCGCGCAAATGTGATGTCAAGTACTCGGTAAAGACACGGAACGGTGAGTCTCTATGTGGCATCAACGTATGAAAGCGGTCTTGCGTTGATCACACATTCCACCTCAATCAGAATGGATATTGTTCATCTCATCGTAATATCAGTTGTGGCTTTTTTTAGTGTTTTCAATAATAAGTTACTTGATGCTTTTAATCAAGAGCTCCGAAAGCCCCGGCCCTCCCCCCACCACCCATTACGTGATTTTTTTATTACTAATTTGCCACGTGATTTTGTTAGCTAAACATTATTAAACCTCAGTTGATCGAATAATTTTGACAACTTCTTTGGAAGTAGTTTGAATGTTTTCGCATTGTCAGAAATTTATAGATTCGATGGCAAAGCATGCCGTTTCGAAACGTTTCTTCAAATAACAACATCTCAAGCCTTGAGAGGTTAAGTGTTTTTTCGATTTGATTGCCTAGAATTATAATTTTCTCATTTGATACATTCATTATTTAAAAACGATGCGTCGGTTTGACATCAAGATAATATTCAGGTGCAGCGGGATGGATATGTTCCCAGTTGGACAAAAACTTTGAATTGACATTGGGAGAGTCAGAGCTACTTTAGATTTTTGTAACAGCATAACAGATCAAGGTGTCTTTCTGGTGACCAAGACAAACTGCACACTGAGGCAACATTTTTGAATCAGATTCCTATTTGAAGAAAAGAAAGAAGCAAAGTTAAGATGTTCAACGGTTTGTGCACCAGCTGGCTGAAGCAACAAGAGAAGTTCGCCCATGAGTTCATAGCTTGTACTTTGCCTTGTGCATCTTCAACGGATTTCTCAGTGTTGCCGCGGTGATTGGAAATGTAATTGTAATTATTGCTGTAAGACGCTGTTCGTCTTTAAAATCACCATCGTTTCTACTGCTGACAAACCTGGCCCTGTCAGATCTTGGAGTCGGCCTTCTGGTTCAACCTATGTACATAGTATACAAAGTATCCGAGATGAGCTCGTGGCGAGATATTCACTGTTCCATTTCCGCATCATATTTTTACCTTACAATTCTCTTTGCCTTCGTGTCGCTTGGTACAATCTGCTTTATAAGCATTGACCGATTTCTAGCGGTACATCTTGGTATTCGTTATAGAAGCATTATAAGGCTAACTCGCGTGACAGGTGCAGTAGTTGGTTTATGGGTAACCTCCTTGATTCTAGGAGGTATCTTTCTCCTGAAGCTACTCGCCTATTTCTTCGTAGAGCTCATTTTTATATTCATATCTTTCATTCTTACGACATTTATGTACTTCAAGATTATTAGAAGATTGTTTCATCATCGAGCAGTGATGCAAATTCACGCTCCGCAGGAAGTTGAGCAATCGGACAAGGAAAGGATCGAGTCAGCACGTTATAAAAGATCTGTGTACAGCATGTTGTTTGTCTACATAGCCTTTGTTCTCTGTTACACTCCATTTGTCTGCTACCATATTACTTCAGCAGCGATTGGAAGCAACACAGCAGAACACGTGGCATTTAACGTCACCCTTACCATCGTGTTCATGAACTCCTCTTTAAATCCCGTGCTTTATTATTGGAGAATTCCAGAAGTCCGTCGTGCAGTAAAAAGTTTTTTCGGCCTACAAAACTCTAATACGACAAGCACAGACCTTGGACCGTCTTCTTTTTCAAACGAACAGCAACAAAGAAAGTAACTCCGCACTTTCACATTTCTTGTGTACAAGACAAACAGAATTTATACCTACACTTTTCAAAGCGTTTTTAAAAAAAACTGCTAAGTATTGTTTAAATGAAAAGATTTTCTTCGTGAGTGATAAACTAAAAAGAGCAGATTTAATTGCACTTCATTAAAATCTGTCAATCGAAACATTTATATTTCCGAACTGAACTACTTTAAATAAACCATTGAATTGACTGCTAATTTTTTATACGCAAACGTTTGAATGTAATAGTTCAAATGTACAATGTTTAAAAACGAAATGCAAAAAATCTTCTGAAATGGAAATGATGCATTATGGTAATTTGAATAGGTTCGCGGTTACTCAATTATCGCGTATATAAATGATATATATAATTTATAAAATTTATATTCCAAGACAAGAAATAACGCAATAATTTTAATTCTTTGTATTTGATGCTCGATTTGGAGGTAATTGAATTAAAATCAACTGAACATGTACGTTATGATTGTAAGACAATAGATATGTTGTTATGGGTGCTGATTGAAACGTATGTTAATTGAATTGTCAATCGAAGATGTTTGGATGATAATAAATGTTTCAATAACATAACACTTTTATAACTGAAATTTTATAATTTTTTAAAAGGTAAGCTAGTGAGCAGCACTATAGCTGAACCTAGAGAAAACTTGACGCTGTTGTAAGTTTTAAAACTTGTTTTATTTTGCTACCGGTTTCGCCAATACTGTGGCCTCGGGGGAATAACAAGTAATGCTTTAAGCAATCTATTTATGTAATTTGTAAACATAAATGTGGTCATGATTAATAACTAAAGAATGTACATGATTAGCAATAACCGAAGGACAGAACTTGTGATTGATAAAACTTGGGGTCTCCGGTTAAGCGCCAAGTTTCTGTCCTTTGGTTAATTCGCGGAAGTAAACTACTTCCGTTCAGCTGTTAGTATAACTACTTTCCAGAAAGCACGCGGTTTTCGAAACGGAACTTTAAAATAACAACGTTTTCAACTTTGACAGCTTAAGTGTTATTTTGATTTGCTTGCCTATAAAGAATAGAATTTTCTCGAAAGTTCAACAAGAACTCGCTCCTCCATTTTTTGGTAAATTGCTGCATGAGGCGTTTCAATTGCCCGTGTCTTTTCGTGAGAGCTTGAAAAGTCCAGTTACAATTCAAAATGGTTTGCACTAGGTATTAGCGTAATTATTCTTCCATAAATCAAATGTGATGTCAAGAGTATACTTCGGTAAAGACACGGAACGGTGAGTCTCTAGGTGGCATCAACGTATGTAAGCGGTCTTGCGTTGATTAGACATTCCACTTCAATCAGGATGGATATTGCTTATCTCATCGTAATCAATTGTGGCTTTTTCTACTGTTTTTGGCAACAATAAGTTAAATGATGTTTTGAATCAATTGCTCGGAAAGCCCAGGCGCGGATTCAGGGGAGGTGAAATGGGTGAATTTTTACCCCCTTTTTCTTCAATTTTCTGGTTCATTCTTTGTACTTGCCACCCTTCTTCTCCAAAAGTCTCTGGTACTTTCTTTGTATTATTCACCCCCCATTCTGGAATTTCTGGATCCGCTACTGCACGTATATGTAATACTAAAAGTTTATCAGACAATCAGCACCGTTTTTCAATGCATTGTCTTTTTGTTTCGATATTTTTCAGTATTCAAACCGCTCACAGAAATAAGAACAAATTAAGCACAAACTAAGGTTGAAACAGAGTTTACAGCCTCTGCAAAATTTAATGGTTCCTATAAAAAAAGCGTCTACTCTTCATCTGCACCGAGGATATGCACCTAAACTGTGTGCAATTCCATAATTGGTTGGCTACATCAACTCTCGCAAGCAAACCAATTGAACAGTTCAAAAAAATGTCAGTCACTCAATGGACGAGTATCAAAAGCGCATAATTTTAAAAAAAATGTTTATTGTTCCAGCTTATGTAATAACGAACTCATGTTTCGAGCATTCAACATTTCTTTAAAGCTTATCTGCTTCTTAGCGATGGTCTAAAATTTTTCAATTTTGAAACAATAAACTAGCTGGAAAGACCGTTGCCGTAAAGTAAATAGACGGTACACAAAGCAACGGGCTAACAAAAAGAAATAATTAATTAATTAATGACGAAAATACCGGCTGCCGTTTTGTTTGTGTATATTTCAACAACCTATTGGTATCTGAGCTTTAAAAAGATTTGCTGGTCACTGGTTTTCATACCTTATAGTATAAACATTTTTGAATCAGTTATAAAATTACAGTGAAAGTGGTTTAATTTGGTATGTTTAGCCGCATTAGTGGTATAAGAAAAAAAACAGGGTATGTTGAGTATTTAAATGATTTTTTTAATGTTTGTCTAATCTTATTTCCATTTGTTATAAGACGAAAATGATTTTTTCATCCAATTTAACAAACGCTTAGTCAAATACAAAATGAATGTGGTTGACAGTCGCTGGAAAACAATTAAATACGAATCGCAATCATAAGATTTGTTACTAGCAGCTTCTAAATCAAAAGTTTTCTTTCTCGATCAGCTGTTTATGTTGCAAAAGTACTGTGACATAATTGAAGGTCAAGTTTTATGTTTTATATGACTTTATAAAACTAGCCTTTGTTTCTCTGTTTCTTTGTTCCGTGGCTCAAAATTATTGAATATTGTAGTATCATCACTAAAACTAAAATTTTCGGCGAAGCCAAAATAATTATACAATTAAAAGTTTCCCAAAAAGATTTTCCGATTGCAATGAACTTGCTGCAGTGTAGTAATGTAAAGAAGAATTCGAAGGGCCATTAACTTTGAGTATATGAGGCCGAGAGATCTGATTTTGGCTTGACAAAAAGAGAGTAGGGACGTTATATAATATTGGTTGAAAAAATGCTTTTATGTACACGCTCGTTTTAGAAAAACCAGTAGCTTTCCGCTGAGGCTGGATTGTTTTTAACTTTTCGGAGATTTCACTACGGCCTCAAATTGTTCTTAAATTGCTCTTTATATATTGATATTTCCAAATAACACTCAATTTGATGTTACGGAAAAGTTATACCATAATATTGTTGCAAAACTGAACAGATTCCAAACAAAACATTTTATAATACGTTATCGTACATTATGCACTGAAACTTTTGTTACCATTTTTAAGTTGCTTTAAATAAATGAAAAAGCAATTAGAAATGTTATGAGCTTACAATTGCATCATGATGTATATCACAATCTATGTGCAATTGTTCTTGTGATTGTTCTTGGCTATTAATTTCTGGGCAAACCATGGGTGTTTTTGTAAAGTTTGTCTTTATAAAAAAGAGCGTATATCTGTTTGAAACTAACTAACTAAAGTAATTTTAAAACTAATTAGTTAATTAATTAATTATATAACTTACTAATCACACCGTCGATTAACTTTATTAAAATTGGATCATTAAATAATGCAAATCGAGACCTTTTATTGGCTTAGCCATCACATCATAATTTCCAAAAGCTCATTAAATTTAATGAAACAATTATCCATTCGCGCTTGTTGCATATGAGATTGGTTATACCCAAAATTTATTCGGAGTTATATGCCTCGTTGGCTATCTACATTTCATATACAACACGCGCTCATGAAATAATTATTTAGTATAAACCTACTAACGGTCTAACACGTATCCTGATTGGCTGCTCTGCTAGGGGTGTATTTGTGATAGCCTACTAGTAGAGAAAAGGTGGCGGATCAAAATAGTAATGAGCTCCATGTTGCTATATGATTTCATCGTTAATCAATTTGAACATCGTTTTTTGACCGATTAGTAGGTATATATACTAAAACAATTATACCTCTCCGCCTCATGGACTACGAGTTTGAATAACCAATTCGGCCTACGGCCTCGTGTGTTATTGACTCGTAGTCCATTCGTCCTTAAAATTTAATTGTTAAATAGCACATGCATGCATTGCTGATTAACAAATTATTAACTCAATTGTTGTCTACAGATATAAATCAAGTAGAGAATGAGAATGCTTCTCCTGTTCGGCTTAGTAACCATCGTACGATACTTCGCACTGTCCGTAGCTTTTACCCACTGTTGTTCCCCAGAACGTTTAGCCAGTTTACGTGACTCCGATCTACAAGCGGTCAGCGAATGTTGTGGTAAGATAGAGGAATCTGAAGATTCTCTAAGCATGGACTCTGTAAGGCAGAGAGATTGTTGCGGAATATCTAGACGTCGTCACACGCACTGGGACAGCAACCCTAATTCAGCCATAGCACGGGGTCAGTCATTATACTTGTATCTACTGTAATTCTATATTTGATGCACACAATAGTCCTCTCCTCGTAAAATTAAAACTTATTAAGTCGCAGGATATAATCTTGCTCTACACTGCATACTTTATGTACGAGTACTCCAACTCTAATCTTGCAAGTGCTTTAACAAATTTTTCACTTCTATCAACACTAAACGCAAATACCGTACTCACTTAGAATCAAACCGAAATTTGTTTTTCCGAAAATTAAAATATATAGAAAACCAGGATCCCATAAGTAGGAGCAAGCAACTCCCGTACTAGACCTTTGTCACGGGGCTTTTACCAACTGGTTTATTTTTAGATCTTTATTCGTGGGAAATTTCAATTAAAGTTCCGGTCCCGGAGGAATCACACAATTCATACAAACTGGGAATTTAAGTTTTTCTAGCCAATCTAATCTCTAGGCCGGAGTACGGATATAGTAAAAATAACTCATTTGCAACGGTATAACCATCTTCTAAAACTCAAAAACATAAAAAATAGCAATGTTATCAGTTTACTCAGGTTGGTTAACCATCAGTCGTGCCTCCCACCTTTACGACCCGGGATCGATTCCTGGACTCCGCATGTGGGCGGAGATGAAATTTATCGATCTCAATCTAACTCCAAGGGTTTTCTCCGGGTTCTACGGTTTTCCTCCCTCTGTAAATTCGGTTTTCACGGCAAGATCTGAGCCGTCCAGCGATTAAACATTAGCCTCTGGCTAGCTAGGAAGAATAGGCAACCACTTCCTATGCGACTGACATTAAAAAAAGTATTTATGTTGTAGAAAACACTATGATTCTCTTTTGCGAATTGAACAGCGATTTATAAAAAAGGAAAGAATATAATAGGGAAATTGCTATGAACAATTTTTCACCACAGAATACTGTGCATGAATTTTCGTAAAAGTGAGTGGCACAACAGTTGACAAAAATTAATAAGCGTGTTTCCTTAACGGGATGTTGGGAAAAAGAATAAATAAGGGGGAGGAGGGAGGTACTTTTTTAGCCTTCAAGAGTATCCTGTGATGGATTAATGCCCCATCAAGGGGGATGGGGGGGGGGGGGGTGTCAAATATTCTGATCATCAGTGCTTGCCGTTAAAGGCGAGCGATCGTTCTCGATGGCCATCACTTGTGTAAAATCAATCTGAGAAGAGCGATAAATAGATCACCTGCAAACGAAAATTTCCTCGTCTTTGTCAAGAACGTCAAACAGCATGCATGATCGTGTTTGTCTTAAAATTGAGATATTGTACAGCCTTTGTTATTGACTGTTCGCGTTCATATCGTTTATTTTCAATTAAAGTTTACGGAAAGCTTTTTTTTTTGTTTGATTTAAAGAGAAAATTGTTCAGTTTAGATGGTGTGAGAACAGCATTGTTTATGGACACTAATAATACTGAAGGAAAAATCGCTCACCTCAGTTACTTTAGGTAAGCAGTTTTCACTCACCAAGGATTTGCAAACGGTAAGCACTACTGATTCCCTATAACAAAACAAAAACCGAAGATACAGTAAAAACCCGCTTATAAGAACCTAGATTTTAAGAACCTGTT
>JAOBAY020082430.1:0-10719 GCA_025331085.2 Zoanthus sociatus
TTTTGTACTGGGAAATTTATTTTTGTACTGGGAAATTTATTTTTGTACTGGGAAAATTATTTTTGTATTGAGAAATTAATTTTTGTACTAGGATATTTATTTTTGTACTAGGAAATTTATTTTCGTACTGGGATATATATTTTGTGTTTGCCCTTGTGGGCCACCGTGGGCTTTTGGTTGATCGTGCAACTAATTTTTTTTTCTTTCTATCGTACTATGGACGAATTACATATTTGGATGAAGCAGTAAATGAATTAACGTTGGATAAATGAAGGACAATTTAAGATAAAAGTCTAAAAAAACTCAAAACATTATCTGGGAATTTAAAATTTTTCAAAAACCTCAGAGTTGGAATTTCAGAAAATCGACACTTTTCCTCTCCCTCTCCTCCCATAAAAACATTTTCACTTAGACAATGGATTTCCAAATATGGCAGGAAAGTGAAAGTCATGAGACCCTCTGAGTGAGACCTGATTTCAAAACATATGGCCGCCATTTTGGATCGGATGTGTATCACTGCTGTCTTAATTCTGTTGTCATTGGTTTGTGTTGATTATATAAAATGTGAACCAAGAATAATAGGAATAAGCCCTTTGGATTCTCATGGGAAAGTAGAGAATGGAATACTTCTAGTTTCTGCCAATAAACCATTGTCACTGCGGTTGTATGGTTTTAACCTGACCTCTAACACGCGTATCTCGTTTACAAAAACCCGAGATGAGGCCGGTGAGAATTGCGACGATCGGAGGGAGACTCCGCCAGTTTCTGTCAAAGTTAATGGTACATCGGGAAATTTAGGAGAAATTTCGGTTGAACTTGACGATTTGTCACCAAGAAATTTTTATTACTTGTGTCTGAAAGAAGGTACCGGAAATGCAACGCATTCAACGCAATGGTTGTATCAGGGTTCGGATTCAGATGTGATAAAACTGGGAACATACTCGGTTAAAAAATCTACCAAAAGTACTTTGCCATTATGGCTCCAGATAGTATTTATTGCAGTATTAATCACCCTGTCAGGTCTTTTTTCAGGTTTGAACTTGGGTTTAATGGCCCTAGATCCGACCGAGTTGAAAATTGTTATGAACAGTGGAACTAAAAGTGAACAGAAGTACGCGAAAAAGATAGGCCCGGTACGAAAGCACGGAAATTACCTTTTGTGTACCCTGTTGCTGGGTAACGTTTTAGTTAATAGCTCCTTCACCATTCTTCTTGATGGGCTCATTGGCAATGGAATCTGGGCAGTTATTGGTTCCACAGCGGGCATTGTAATATTTGGTGAAATTCTGCCCCAGAGTGTTTGTTCCAGACATGGGCTTGCAGTTGGTGCGCATACTTTGTGGATTACGAAATTTTTTATGTTTTTAACCTTTCCATTGTCCTTTCCAATAAGCAGGATACTTGATTTTGTTTTGGGAAAGGAGATGGGAACAGTTTACAATCGCCAGCAGCTGTTGGAGATGTTAAGGGTGACTGCTGAATTCAATGATTTAGAAGGAGATGAAGTTGAGATAATAACAGGAGTGTTGAACTATAAGAGAAAAACGGCAGCGGATATTATGACAAAATTGGATGATTGTTTCTTACTAGATGAGAGTTCAGTTCTTGATTTTAGAACTATGTCACTTATTATGCAATCTGGACACAGTCGTATACCAGTCTATGAAAATGATCGACATAATGTTGTGGGTTTGTTGTTTGTAAAAGACTTGGCCTTTGTCGACCCAGATGACTGTATTCCCTTAAAGACAGTGATGAAGTTTTATAACCACCCTGTAAACTTTGTATTTCACGACACACATTTAGACAAAATGCTTGAAGAATTCAAACAAGGACAGTCACATTTAGCCGTTGTCATAAAGGTGAACTCAGAAGGAGAAGGTGACCCATTTTACGAGGCCATTGGTATTCTAACCCTGGAAGATGTGATTGAAGAAATAATTCAGTCAGAAATTGTGGATGAAACAGATGTTTATTGTAAGTATTTGTAATTTGAAGGGCCTAGTGTAAGTGACTTTGTATGAAATACTAAATTCTCCCAAAATGTTCTGGAGATAATAGGGATAATGTAGGGAGAAATGAGAACTTGATCAAAATTCACTTTTATCATTTTTATCTAATGTAAAAACAATGTGATTTTGTATGAAATGCTAAATTCTCCCAAAATGTTATCTTCCGATGAAGGACTAATGTCCGAAACTTCAGTGAGTTTTCTCTTTTTTACGGTGTAGAATTTACATTTTTATTACTTAATTGTTTCTTTAGAAACACCGACGCAGCTCAAACTAGTTTACCGCTAGTTATTTTTCTATAATACTATTTAGTTAAATCCTTTACAAGCCAGGTGGCCCATGGAGCCGGCGATTATCTCCAGTTTCTTCAGTGTTAAGTGGATCAGAGTTCATGACACACCCTGGGGGTGACACTAATGCAGGGTTAGCTTCCAGCAGATGCTGCTACTCATTAACTATCTCGCCATAACTGCCAAGGTGCTAGACTAGAATATTTTTGTGCGACCTTCTTTTCAGCCAAACCACACTTAATTTTCCATCCATCGGAGATTGATAACTGAGTACAAGAGTCTGCTTAGAGCTAATCTGCGATGGATTAGTGTCCCGTCCTGGGGGAGTCAAAAACTCTCATCCGCTTAACACTACAGAAACCGGAGATAAGCGTCGGCTCCACGGGCCACTTGGCTTGCAAAGGATGTATAGCTAGCTAAGAATGAGGAAAGAAAGATCACACAAAGATGCCAATTTCGACACGCATTGAGAGTGAATCTCACGCATTTCGATACAATCTCATACTCTCACTGCCACTGACAGCATGCAGGGCCGGGTTGTTTATACGTGGGTTAAAGTTAATCCTGGCATGGGTTAAGCAAAACTTACAGCAGCAATCGCTTCTTATAAAATACTTCTCAGATTTTTCTTATAGAAAACTTGATAATCCCAAGTTTACAGCTCAATTCCGACTCTGAAAGGTCGGTAACAAGACCATGGGTTCAAACTTAGTCCTGGGTTAGTGCAAAGTTAGTAAAGTCGACTGGTTAGGAAACTGGATGACTTTATTTGTTAAATGTTATTGTTCTCCTTTTCCATATTGAAATATGACGTTGAACGTGCACAAATAACAAAAGGCTTTGAGTTGTAAATGGGCAAACGGCTAATATACTAATGTGAGTGACACCTATAACAAAAATTCTAACCGTGACCGTACACGTAACATGAAACAAAGAAACATTGTAATCTTCAGGAGTTTCAATAAAAGCCGGTTACCGGCGGTCTACCGCAGCCTGTGGGACCTCTTACCGCCGTCTGCTTGGATTTCATTAATGAATCAAAATAAAAATGATATTAATTAAAAAAAAGCAATTACAACAACAACGATGACCACTGAAATTGGTCGTCACAGCCACCTATTACACCTTCAATGGCCGCTTATAACTAATGTTATTGTAACCCCTGAATCTTCTTTGTCACTTTGCTAAGTTTCTAGCGCTAATCGGTTTTTTGAACAACCGGGCCCAGGAGTGTAGCGTGCATAGCAGGTGCAAAGGGATTGGAGAGATTGTAGAGACTAGAGACTTCCTCCCCAGACCTCTTCAATCCGGCCTCAATCCCCTTGTGCCTCAGTGCTATGCAAGGTACCCTCCTGCATGATATCAGTGGTAGTCATAAATTTCTTAATTGTTCTTTTACTTACAGTTAGCTTTGGCCGATATTGAAACTTTTATTAAATAGTGCATTTACAGCAAATGTAAAAAAAAAAAAAAAAAAAAAATCAAAAATGTTCCTGAAAGTAATCCCAAGAATCCAATAGGGATTGATTCAGTATTCCCCACACACTACAACACAAGCCCAATGAAAATATCTCACTCTTTGGAAAAACCCAAATTCCAGAGAGCGCTGTGGATATTTGACCGATGGGTATGATATAAATTATATTCAATGTCCACTGATTTGCTCGGTCAGGACTGGTTACGAGTTCCGCAAGCACCGATATGCATATGTGAGTCGAGTGTCAAGTGTGTTTTTCCGACCACTTTGGCATCCTCTTTAGCTTTCTTATCGAATGAAAAGTCAAAAACATCACCGACTAATAAAAAATAACTACCCATGCAAAAAAATCAATAGCCTTTGTTCCAAATTAAACAGAATTTAACAGCATTCCATAATCTAGTAGTTATTACTAATATAGAAAAGAATTTTAAAATTTCTTATCAGCAATGTAAATAACACAAGTTTATCTGTTTTTATCAGTTACAGTAAATTGTGGCTTTTAACTATACCATCACGCACACTCTTCAGTTTTCTTCTGGCGAAATAAAGAACAAACACTACTTAGGAACAAAGCAAATTTTACCTTTATACGGGGCCGCGTCGGTACAAAAGGGGTCGGTGCAAATCACATTTTCATCACATTTAAAGTGGGCCGCAGAAATTGAACAAAACCGGACGTCTACTTATTTTTATATAACAAAGGATACAGCAAAATGCAGTTGCATTATTATATAGCCAAATATCACTAATGTGCTGAATCGATGTTTCAATAGATACAAATTGTTAATTTATTTACGTTTGACACCGTGATATGAATTAAAGAACTTAGACTGATTTATCGGGATAAATTGCCAATGAATTGTGTTACTGACCAGTAAAGCTACAAAACCAGGGACCACTCCTATACTGGCAAAGATATTTTTTTTATTTTACTGAGAGATAAGGGAGGGGATGAGGAGGGCTGGAATTTGCTAGTTTTATTCTGCATCGGCCAAAGCGTATGAATTTTACATAGTCCTGATCCACAGATAACCTGTTTTCATGATTTAAGTTCTGATGAGTTTGTTAATCAACAGATCCACGATATCAATTTTAATTAAAAGACCCTAAGTAAATTATCTTAAACACTTGTAAACAAAGATCTTTATCGTGTTGCAAAACGACGTAACACAGGATTGGCTAAAAAGCTGTCTAGAATATTCTCAGTTATTATTTTAAATTTATCTTTTCAATCAGGCCGAACGCCTTCAGGTGCAGGAAGAATAGCAAGACGTCTGGTCGACGCCGAACTGACACAATAGAAAGTAAATAAATTTTATAAATACCCAAGCTAGTTAAAAAATGTTTTAAACTAAATTAATCTTTTGTGAAAATGATTGCAAGATAATTACCAATACAGGCTTTTTAATAAGACTTTATAAGAACAACCAGCCTAGACGACCGGCCAAGCTGAGATTTGCCCAAAATCTTAAAACATGCAAGCTAAGAAAGGAAACAGGCTGAAATTTTTATAAGACAAATTTAAGAAGTTTATTTAGTTCTCACACACAGATTGAGATGTACATGTAAACTCATAATAACATTTCTACCCGAATCTTTTATTTTTTTAAAAGCAGCCGAAAATGCTAATAAAAACTTAAGTGATCCTACGTGTTACGTAATGTACCCTACTCGGTATGATAAAACGTTTTGTTTGGAATCTGTTTACAGTTTTCCAAAAATAATATACGGCATATATAAGTTTTTGATCAAGTTCTATAGTTGTTTTTTTTAGTAGCACCGGCAAGCTTAGCCCGTTAACCAGTACACTTGTTGAAAAGTTTTTTTTTAATCTTAAAAGGTTTAAAATGTCGCAGGTCGTGTAAAATGCTGACGTTCTGAGCTTTAGCCCTTCTTCAGAGCACTTAAACTTCCAAAATAAAAGCACAAAAACAAAAGATGCCTCCATCTTTAGTGATGTAGATAACGGAAACCCTCAGAGAACAGAAATGATTGATGTTCTATATTTATTCTAACCGGCTCTAATATGAACCAGTCGATGAAATCGCTTGACTGATGACTCCATTTTTTCATCTTGCGAGGAACTTAAGTTTTCGTTCGTTGCGTCAACATGTCAAACAACTGTTTAAGATAACTTTCGTCAACTTTGGTAATTTCAGTTGACTTTTGAAAGCTTGATAAGAAAAGGATTAAAAACTTAATCTTCCGGGAGCGTGAAAGCTTTTTTAATCCAATAATTTTTTTGTTCTGTCGCGAATAAGGGCATGACCTTTGTGTGCAAGTTGCCACTAATTAATTATATCCTGATGAAATGAATCAGTCTTATCTTGCTGTAGGTCACCCATTTCCTAAGCTGTTCCGCCGCAATGCTTTTGTCTGGAATCAAACAATCTTCATATCAATTGTTTACTTTTTTTGAAGGAGATAACTGAAGTCTCTTTTCAGATGTAGAATGACGTCCTCAGACTTTGAGAATCATCTGCCCTTAATTTTCGGTTCTAACGCTTGGTCATTCGCGATCTTCATGAAAAGTTCTTCAGTATCTCTAACTATTTGGTTTCCAAAACGTGCATTTTATCCCGCTGACTGCGTACTGACAAAATCCTGTGGTGCAGGCCAGCTGTAAAACACCAGACCGGTTTAATTTTACTCTTAGAGAGATATGGGAGGGGAGGGGAAGGGGCCGGTTGTCTATGGTAAAACCCAGACCACCCCAAAGGGAAAAGACGTGCAACTTATCACTCCTTTCTACAATAATGATAATTATAATTAAAGTAATAGTAATAATAATAATAATAATAATAATAATAATAGCAATAATAATAATAATAATAATGATGATGAAGTTGATGATGATGATGATGATGATGATGATGATGATAACAATAATAATAATAATAATAAGCTTTTAAAAAACAGTTGGCGTTGTCCCTATAGTTATTGGCGCCCTAGAGACGATTAGCCATCGTTTTCAAGATTGGCTATCTAAAGGCTAATCTCGTACCCAGATCTCACTTTTCTTTTCAGTGAGATCTGGGTACGAGATTATCTAAAGGCGAGATCGAATGCCCAGTTGAGATGTTGCAAAAGTTTGTCTGCATGGAACTGTAAGGGTTCTGAGAAAAGTGCTAGACACCTGAGGCATCAGGGTGTAGCTTGATGTCTTGCGTGAATACAGCAAAATGCTGTGAACAACAACAAAAACATAATAATAATAATAATAATTATGATAATAATAATAATGTTAATATTGACTTTATTTAGTTGTCAATTTGTTTAATTTAGCTGGCCAAAGGACTACTAATTGGGGACACCATCTTCACCGCTCTAAGGTGGACAGAGACATTTCACATGACAGACAAACACATAAACACACACATTTCTCCAAGGGCCTACGGTTTTTAAACGTCCTTGTCCGAGAAGGCGCAAAATTCTAAATATTTGTAGATGTCATAGCAAAGGCAGCACCTTCTCCTCAATTACTTTAAGACCCTGAGTGTTGGTCTGGCCAAAAATCGAATCCGAGCTAGACTCCCGCATGGCAGACTGAGACCTTACCAATTAGGTCTAACCAGGCGGCAGTTAAGTGATTGGGACTGCCCGGTTCCATGTTGCTAAAAAGAAAAAAAGCTTCCCAATAAACCAGTTTCAAAATTGCAATTTCCGCTGATAACAATGACAACATATTTAATTTGTACAGTCTTGGAGTCAGTGTGAATTTATTTTTTCCCAAATTCCATTGCAGTTTTACAATACTTAATACAACTGTGTGTATTGTTGGAGGTGTCACTTTTCGCTCTCTTTCGCAAGTATCTTTTATAAATATTTTTCAATAAAACAACAAACCGAGGCTAAAACTGTATAAAATGAATCCGCATTGAGAGTTTTTAAATCTTTTTTCTGGAATTTAGGTTTTAATTATTAACAGACGTTCTGACTGAAACCATCAGTTTGTCACGTGGCAGTTTACTATCACGTGACACAGTGAAGTCTGTCACGTGGCAGCTCACTATCTCCTGTCAAACGTCGAGGAATTGAACGAAAAGAAGGCCCGGTCCCAAGTGCGAGACAGAGAGAACCGGAGCCCTCCCCTCTCTTTGAGAATGTTCTTAGACCCCGTTTACACTAGCACGAATTATCTCGGAGTGCTCCCGGGTCGTCCCCGGAAAGCGTTTACACTGGCATTTTTCCGAGTTACCCGAGATCACTTGAAGTGTCCGGATTGCGTTTACACTAGCATCACTAAATAACCCAAATTAACTGTTCATTAACATGCATTTAAACGAATGGTACACTTTGAACAAGATGACTACTTGCAAATGCATGAAAGCGATAATTCCTTTTGCGAGAATTTCTGTTAAGACAAAAAAGAGTAGTTCCATTGGAAAAATTTTGAAATTGTAGAAATAGAGGTTATTTGACAACGCGAACAAGTGAATTTTGTTTACAAGATGAGCGCAGCGAACGAATGAAATAGTTTATCACTTAACATGACAAAACAAACTCGGAGAATAGTCTAAATTATTTTATTCCTAAAACTGCTTTGAAATAAGTCTGCAGAAGTTACATCACTTTAAAATATATAGGTTTTTAAACTCACAAGTTTTGCTTTCTGTTGTTAGATGTTACTTGTCGTCCATTTCATCCACTGGCCCATCTTTAATCGTTCTTCTACTGACTTTTCTGGAGCAAATACTTCTTATTTGTAATAAGAAACAAGTTAACTTGTTTTTGTCTCTATAAAATCGTCAAATCTTGGTTTTCCTCGTCTTTTAAGACTTAAAAATAAAATGAATCAACACGTAAAATGAAAAGTAACTGATTGCAGCTGAACAATAGTATGTGACGTACGTCTGCACTTTCCCTCCTTTTCTTGGCAGTAGCAAATTAACGGCGGGAAGCGTTCACCATGTCAATTAATTACAAAAAAAAAGTATAACTGTCATTAAGTGTCATCGCTTAAAAGTTTTATTATATTCAGAATCAATTCCTTTTTCTAAATACAGAAGAAGTTTTCTTAAAAACTTATCGAAAATCCAACTTACGTAGTACTCCGAGGTGAGTCGCTGTTTATACTTAAAGTCGAGTGTTCTCGGAGTCAGTCGGAGATCACATCTTGCGAATGACCCAACTGGGTCAATCCCGGGAGTACCCCCGGATAACTCAACCGCTTACACAAGCAGTTTTGGGTAACTCGAGTGACCCGGGAGTCCTTCAAGATAACTCGAGTGTCGCTTGTGTAAACGGGGTCTTAGTGTTCTCAGATTGGCCTCATATGTAAGGGATAGTTACCAAGGCCTTGCTTCCCCTCTTGATGTTGTCAATGTCACTCCCTGCAGTCATTTAAGTCAGCAGCAACTGGGATTCGATACTAGTCTATCCCGATAGAGCCTGGTTAGCCCAGTTGGTAAGGCGCCAGTCTATTGTGCTGGAGGCTCCGGTTCGATTCCCGGCCGGACCACCACTCAGGGTTTTAAAATAATTGAGGAGCTGCCTTTGCTCTAACATCTGCAAATGGTTAGACCTTCATGTCTTCTCGGATAAGGGCGTTAAACCGTAGGTCTAGTCTCTCGATCTCTCTGTCGAGGGACTTAAAAGAACCCACACACTTGTCGCAAAGAGTAGGGTCGTGATCCCGGTGTTGTGGTCTGTTTCTTCCACTGAGGACGCTTCTTATCGGCTGCCAAGTTGCACCTTAACATGTGAGCTGCTCCAGCGGACTTTCTAAGACCCTTAACTGTATATATTTGTAAACAGGTTCTGAAAAGCCCCGAGGGGAGAACCTCTATATCTATCACATCATATCATATCATATCATATCATATCATATCGTATCGTATCGTATCGTATCGTATCATATCATACATATACACCAGCCACCAGGGCACCAAAAAGCTGTGTATTCTAGTAGGCGTTTATAAATCAGTCCAGTTTAGCGTTGAAGAAGCCAAACTAAGATCTAATGATTGTTTACCTTTCATAGACACCTTCCAGTCCAAGATTACGTAGCATTTTGATTGCCTGCCAGATGTCACATCACCAAGACGAATGCAAGGCCGTGTCTAGGATTTGTTGTCTGCGGGTGCAAACTTTGAACACCTTTGCAAAGGGTCTCCGTCGTAGTTGTCATGCATAAAGACCTTGTTTAGTTTTCCTGGGGGGGGGGGGAGGGGGGCAACTCCTCCTCCCTCCCTATACGCAATAGGGAATAAAGATTCGACGTACGAGACAAGCTCGTTTCAAGGGTCTACGTTACCATTTTTCAGCCGTTCTGTTGGACAAGGGTAACTTAGACTCCGGGAACGAGATTGGGCACGTGATTGAGTGAATGCCTCGAAGAAGCATTGAATTGCGCGCGAAAAGTTACTTCAAAGCTCGCACTCCTGTTGGGATATAGACATCTCACTAGATCACCTGAGCAACATCTTGAGGAGCTTTTTAAGTTTTGGGTCTTAATTTTTTTTAGTTGTAACTTGCAAGGATTCCGATCAAAGGAACAATAATTAATTACAATAAGTACAAAAGTCATGGTCATATCTGACATAAAAACAAAACAAGTCTTACTATAAAGTGCAGATGGTTTAAGACAAATCTCAAAGAAGTTCTGCCAGTTCTTTGATTTGAGATTTTAAATTATTTATATATTTATGGCTGGCTGAGCTGTTTCTTAAATTACATCTAAATTCTAAGGTATATTTTTTTCACTCTTCGTTCTTTACATGATAAAAATAGATACATTTACACAACTTTTTTTATAAGAACCAGTAAATTTTTCCGACGGGCGCATTGTTCTTAATTTTCTGCCAATCTGAGCCTCCTTGTTCTTATATAGTTCTATATTCTTATAAAAAAGCGAGTTACTGTATATATAATTATAGTTCTAAATATTAAGTTTTCCAAAAAAACTTTTTATGGAATGTCAACATTTTTACACAGT
>JAOBAY020082441.1:0-10719 GCA_025331085.2 Zoanthus sociatus
GTAGTTTTGCATTTTCTGAGCCCAAAGACAACTGGATTGCGGTTGGATATTGTGAAACGAAGAATGTTGAATAACGTAAAAAGTACAATATTGAATTGTCAAAAATAGAAAGTTGAATAAAACAAAGTTCAATGTTAAATAATGAGAACAACAATGTTGGATTACCAAAGCTACAAAGATGAATTACACAAAATACAGTGTTGAAACTACAATGTTCAATTATGAAAAGTACGATGTTGAATTGTAAAACTACAATGTTGAATCATAAAAAGTACAAAGTTGAATTGTAAGTATTACAAAGTTCCATCAAGATATATCAAAAATGTGTAAACTTGAATGTTGAATAGTAAAAGTAACAAGAAATTAAAAAGTAGGATGCTGAATTTACAACATCGAACTTTAGCGGAAATTGTACACCATACACGGGCACTCTGTGTGGGTGAGCCTAAAATGTGTCAGCGGTACGCTATAAAGTGACATTACCCGTTTCGGACTTGTTAAGCCCGAGATTTACTGAAAGAAGTATTTTGAGTTTTTATAATCGTTTCGCAAATAGAGTTTGCAGATGTAGTGCAGAATTAATGCTAAATATATTCGTTGAAGGTAAGTATTTTGACATTTTTGATACCTTTGTATTACGAATAATCAACTGTTATACCTTTATTGTTTGATTATGTTTGTTTACAAAGTAATGACTTTGTTAACCATTTTTTTAAAATGTTTACAATCCTACAGGCTACAAATCAGATTTTAACCCTAGTTTATTAAATTGAGTTTTACATTTATATTCTTGCAAATAGTTTTTAAAGGTACATCAATTCAAGTGTTGTTTACTGCAAAGTCGGGATATGTTTGAATCTTACGGATTTGGATGGTTGCAGGGCAGTCCAGCTTTCTTGTCCGTTGGAGTTTCAATCTCTTCTTAGCGTTGGCTCCGTAGGCGTGATCGTCTGGGGCTTCTCCTACCTGACGTCCTCCTCGCGAATCCTAAATTTTAAACAAGAAAAGGAATATTGATATTACTAATGGTCGACTTTTCGCATAGAGCCATCTTGTTACTATACAGGAGGCTATTCCTTACATTTGCATAAAAACAAAACTTTTGGACAACCAGACTTGCCATGGTTTCATGGTTTTCTGATTATTATTGTTCTCGTAAATCTCAAATAGGAATTTAAAATTGGCACCCTCTACCTTTACATACATATGCAGCAATTGAGTTAAACAATCACGTTAAAAGTACACACACGAGGCATTATAAAAACTTTATAATTAAGAGTTTTTCTATTTAAGACTGTGATTTACATATTTAAATACTGCTTTGTTTTACTTTTTTGTTGTATCTAGGGTAGCGATATGAAACATTGTGTAGCAATTATTACACTCCCAAGCAGCAATTGTAGTTTCTTTGTGTACTTAACAAATATTTGTAAGAAATATTCATGCAAGAGATAAAGAGAGCTGTGAGCAGATGATGTAAAAGCTTCCGTTTTTATTAAAAGCCTTAGTAATTCAAGAAGGGACTAAACGGGACTGCCCTTTCCCACACTGTGCGAAATTTACTTACCTTCTCTGAGTCATGAAGACAGTGCCTCGTTTCATTATTGAGAAAGGTAAAAGGCACTCCACTAAATGGAATCGGTAAATTACCACATTGCTGCTGCCACATAGGTTGAGCTGTGTTGCAAAAAGTTTTGAAAATAGGAATTGTTTTTTTCATGTTTTCACTACTTTCTTGGTTTTTCTAATGGAGTCTACAATACAGGGGTCTAAAAAGATTATAACAGTTGATAATGAAAAATAAAATATAGAAAAAGGCTTGCGATGGACACAGGGCGGGTCTGGGTGGCTCTGGCCAAAATAACCACTTAAAAAGGCTTTATGCGGTTTTTGCTGTGTCTTTTTCCAAAAGACAGCTCAACACGGACTGTATCACACCCTTTATTGCGACTTCACGAGCACTGAATAAGCTACAATTTTTACAGATATACCGATGACAAGGTAAATTAAGGCGTTTAGATGAAAGCATGCTGAATAGTTCAAGAATACAAATCATGTTTCTCTTTTGATTCTATGCCCATTGTGTGGCAGCTTTCCTGTGCGTGAACTACTTAATAAACTTCCCATCACCATATCGTGTTTTTAAAAAACACTACGCTTAGTTCTTGAATCATCGGATTACATTTCAACAAAACGTGTTCATGTTCTATAATTATCTTATCTTAATTAAGGTCACGTTTCTTATCATCACTATTACACCGGATATAGTAACAATTTTACACTAGATTTTTGTGAACAATGAAAAATTACTTATATTCTTAACGTCTGTTAAGATTAATCATGATTTAAGTTCACAGTTGCCCAAGCACGGGATAACTGGTATTGAATTACTAGTAATGGTACTATGAGTAATGAGGAAACACACACCTGATTTGTATCTACGGTGGCCCTTTTCCCGTGAATGCACTTCCGATTTGACAAAGCATGTTCCATTTATCGAGGTTATATTTTCTAGTATTTGATCATAATTGTTTTCTAAGCAGTAGCCTAGCGCTACCACATTTTCTTCCGTAAAATCGCATAGATTGTTCTGAGAAAATTTAATTCCCTTTCTCGAAGATTACCTGTAGTGGCCGTGCTATGCTTATAATCCTGGAATTAATTTATTTGACGGTAGTCATTTTGCAAGTGATGTCACGCAGTGACTGAGTATTGTGATCTGTGGAAAAGAACCGCTGACACATTGTAGGCTCACCCACACAGACTGCCCGTAGGTTAGTAAAAATCTCTACGTAAATGGGAATCTTAGGTAGATTCGATGAATCTTGCGTTATTTATCTCATCGAGAACATAAAATCTGAAATTTCTATTCAAGTTGTTTTTAGCCAGATATTATTGGGGGGGCCTGGCCCCTCCTATGTCATTATTGCATCCATTACTGAAATTCGACTTCGCACGGCCACTTTGCACATGAAGGAGGCCAGGCTGCAATGCTTAACCAAAAAAAAGACTGAACTGTGTTAAAACCTTGACTGGACTGTGTGAAAAATATAGATTGGACTGTGAAAGACCAAGACTGGACTGTGTGAAAAATATAGATTGGACTGTGAAAAATCAAGACTGGACAGTGAAAAAGCAAGACTGGACTGTTAAAAACGAAGACTGGACTGTGAGCCTTCTGGGCCATCGTACGATCTTCATTAGGATTTCTTTTCAAAAACACTGTAGGAGTACTTAAAGAGGAGCTAATAGTAAGTAAATAGTTTTCCTCTGTAATATTGAAGTTAAGCAATTACTCATCAAGTGACATATCTTCATCTTCTTTAAGGTCATTCAAATAGCTTTTAATAGATTTCCAATTATCTTTATGTATTTTGGTCTCACTATCTGGTGTTTCTTTGTCCAGAGGATGAATTATCGTTTGCCTCATTGGTGCTTGTGGGTAGTTAAATCTACGAGGACTGCTTGTATTCTTACGACGTGTATGTGAGTGTCTATGTATCTGTCTATTAACAAGAGTCAATAATTCTGGATTATCTACTGGTTTATGGCATGATTTTATCAATGAATGCTGTTACTTTTGTATCACTATCTTCTTCAAACTGAGGAGCTCCTTCAAGCCACATGAGGTGTTCCTCTTTGTTGATATTCAGCTCTATAAAACCAGTCGGATATTTTACCTAAAGGTTCAGCAGAACTCAAGAGAAAGTTTGTCAGAAATTTATTTGCTTGATAGTCAAAATGCCGGGCACATGTTAAAGGGTCACTTTGAATTAATCGGTACCTATCCTCCCAGTTAAAATTCTCTATTTCTTCATCAGTATATTGCTTCTTATCAACAAGTTCTCCAAGGATTCTAAGTAAGTGTAACCACTGCAATTCAGCTGATGAAAAACTACGAAACAATGTAGCAGGACCCAGCTGTCTTATCAAGGCAAATAAATCCCTTTTAGCGATTTCAAAATATGGAGGTGAACCTCTTAATGCATTTAGAAATTTATCATGACGGGATAATCTGTCTAAAGTTCCTTGCTGTTTCAATTCCCCTGCTTTAATATTTTTATTATTTCCTTTGCATTTTTTAAGGGCAATTTGTGATTTTCCTAGAAGGATTTTCATTTGTAGCTTCTTTGTTTTATAGAAAATGTTTCCAATACACATGGCAGCTCGTCTATCTAACCGTCTTAGTTCTGACTTGCAAATATCACTATAAGTAACTTTGACTTTTCGCTGTTTGATTTCTCGTCGTGCTTGTCCAAGAAATATTCCTGGATATGCTAACTCCTCACAATAGTTATCTCTAAAGACACTCAATGGTCTATTACCTTCAGCTGGAGCAATATTAAGAATATTTTGCCGTTCATTATCTTCTAAAAAGTCTGTTACAGTAAACAAAGTATCAGTTAGAGCAGCAGTTAATTCAACTTCATCTTCATTTAATTCATCATTATTATCTAAGTTCACACCAGTGATATCACTGGAAGCATTATTTTCATCTGATTGTCATTGCAAGTTGTTGTCATTGTCATCATTATCACATTGTGTAGCTTCAATATATTGTATTTGTTAATCCAATCAGTATCAAATACTATCCTTTCATCTCTGTATAAACTGCTATTTGCCAATAACCATTTTGCCGTTTGTATGATCTTGATAGGTCTTATATTCAGGGTGTCAAGTGCGTCCTATAATCCTATAAAATCCTATTAGTTTGTTAAATGTCCAATATAATCCTATATTTTGAGCATAAGCACCTAAGGTAAACAAAGGAATCACTTGAAGGAATAATTTTTTTTATCAGCTTAAGCTAACAAAGCTGACAAAAGTAAATAATCTTTGTATCTGGGAAAAAAATAAAGCAGGGTTGTTCCCAGGGTCTTCTCTTGTCCACCACTATGCGTGCAGTACGATGGGACAATCCAGATTCAGGTGAAGAAACAAATGGAATTACACATCCGCTATTGGGCACCTGTTCATGATGAGGTCTGGGTTAGATATTATTCCTCAGAAATTTTTTGGCCATGCTAATGGAACAGCTGTTGGAAATGCTAAGGTAAACTTTTACAAATGATAACACCACTTTAAAGAAGTTGCTGACATAAGAAAGTGACAGCCCAAATGTGAACAAGATTATTGCATTATCCATATTATCCATAACAGTTTTGGAAAAGGCATAGAGAACTATGGACAGGATTGTGAGAAGCTTGCCACTGACTTGCACAGTCTTTTCAAGTATTCTGCTGCTTGCATGGAGGACTTCAGAGAGCTTGAGCTTAACTTAGATCAAGAGGGAAGAATCTTTTTGGAATACACCAGTTTGAGGATGCTATCCATTGGACCATCTGTAAGACAAATTTTGGAACATTGAAAAGCAATTGAAGAATAATCTCGTTATTTGGAAAGAGATTTCCAATAGAACTCCCCAGTGTTGCATTTTTAAAAATGAATACAGGGAGCTATTAAGAAACCAGATATGTTCGTTCACATTCACTTTGTTGCTTCAATAGCGTTCCGCGCAGTTGACGTCACAGATTTGAACCCCCCAGCGTGACTCAGACAAACATTGCCACACGTGCATACATTCTCTTATAGAATCACCGTAAAAATGGACTCTGTTATTAGTACTTCGTATCGCCGTTTAACAATTCTTACTAAAGATGACGGTGTCCCAGGCTCTCGATTCGATAAAGACCCAGATAGTTATACAGTTGATCAGATAAAATGCTGGTAAAAATGTCGAGGCCTTAAGCAAAGCGGCAAACGAAGTGATCTTGTCAAGCGAGCTCAAGACTACATTAGTGCTGATAAGCACCGAATACTGGATGAAAGCATTGACGACGGAAAGTGGTTTGCTACCAAAGTACTGAGGGAGAGTCAAGACTTCAACAATGTTCAAGAAGTGATGAGGCCGGCAACGTTCAGAATATTCCATGCGTTCCATCGGCTGGCTGGAAGTCTTTTCAGTCGCAAGACATACCGTCAATGTTCAACTATGGGCATATATATTTTTATGCTTTGGAATCAATAAAGGTCGTCGAAAGCTTCAGCGTTGAGGAAGAAAATGATGATTTTGACCTAGGCCACATGACTGATAAACCACTAAAAAATGCGAGAAAATATGTGAACTCGAACTTTGTCCACGATATTATGGACTAGAGAACGGAGAAACATTACTTTGCTCGAGCCCATGTTTGGCCATCAATGAGGAACGATTTCCCTCATGACGTGTTGCTAATTTTGTCAAACACAAGCGCAGCTGTGATACATGGTTCTTGTGAGCCCTGTAAAGTATCCGCATTAGGCTGCTGCAGTCATGTCGTGGCTTTGTTGTTGTTCATTCATGAATACCGTGACGGTGCCGTGTACAAGCTAACCATGCCAGTGGAACAAGCTAAGGGCAAAAAAGGAACAAAAACCCTCAGAAACTTTCCTCTGGAAGTTATCCGTCAAAGGTAAAGAAAAGTTATAAAGTAAATCTGATAGATTTTGATCCTAGGCCAAGAAACAGGAGATATATACACAGCGCAAAATTTCAAATTTACATATATTTACGATTTGCTTAAAGTTGCGTAAAGATTTAGTTTCAGCTTTACGCTCATAGTTTAATGTTTCGTAAAGAAGCGTAAAGTAACTGCTGCGTAAAGCATATTAAAGCGGCAGTAAAGTTTACTTAAAGATCAGCTTTACGCAAAGAGTGCAAAGGGATCGTAAAGGATTATAAAGAAGCTCGCGTAAAGTTAGATAAAAATATTATATAAGTTAGGGTAAAGGTTTTCATAATGCACACAATTGTCGCAATAAAGAGTGGTTCGGCTCAATTGATAGATTTATAAATTTTACACCGGCCGTAGTATCTAAACTGTGGTGGCCGTCGTCGGAGTAAATGCGAGAAAAAGATACAAGCCAGTAAGCGGAAGGAAGACCTTTGAGTTTGAACCGGGACTGGTTCGTTTTAGAAATAATTGGATTTAGCTTAGTTAGGATTATTACACTCACGGGGTTTTTGCAAATACATATATGTGTTATTCGGCAATGTAATCTTAATGTAGCCGTTTCTACTAATTTATGTTAAAATCGTTGAATTTACGCGCGTACTTCCGTTTGGATTCTAAAGTTGCGTCATGATGATTAAAGTTACTACGGCTTTTAAATCATAGATGGAAGCTTAAAAGTGGTTTAAGTTGACGTAACTTCGAAAAGAAGAAACCTGTGAAAGTTTTTAAGCGTTTGTATATCAATGAGCAATTGTCATTGATACTCTACCTTTATGAACATGTGAATTAATATCGACTGTTTATCATAACACTATCAACCATTCTTTTGTTAGCTTGCATATTAGAAACCGCGAGTTTATAAACATTACGCTTCAAAAAAGTTGTGTTTTGAATAACTAGCGACTTTATAAGCGCAGTCGTAAACGATTTCTAATCAGTTTTTTTTTCAGAAACCTGCTTTCACCCTTTTTGAGATTTCCGCGTCGAATATTCATCAAATAAAAGCTAAACTGGTTTTTCAAGTTTTTCTTGGTGATAAGGCCACGTGGTGCAGACAGCTGGCCAATCCAGTGTCGACACAATAACGTAGAGACGGGAAGTTCAAAGTTGATTCTACATTCATGTGAACAAACTCGTGAGCGAATGGAAAGAGTGTCTATTTTTGAAATGGCTGTAGGACGTTGAGAAATTTCTCTTGCAGACTGATATGCTGTCCTTCGTGAGAAAAATTAAAAGAGATACGGCCTTACGGGTTGTCTCAGACTAAACGGAATAAAAAGCAGCATACTAAAAACTGTTGCTTCACCAAACGTAAGAATCGAAGTTATTCCTGAAAAAATTGGGTCAAACTTAAACAGCGTTAGCACCGCAATTACTCGAAGTGGCTGGAAAAAGAGGAGAACTGCTTTAACTGTCCCAAGCCGATGTATGGTGCGTAGTTAAATCATTAAGACCAACCTAATTTTTGTAAAACAGATGGTAACTCGTTGAATGTTCTGAGAACACTAATTCTTTGTTGTAACACCTCTCGTTTTCCCACGTGTTGACTCCTAAATATTTAAGATCTTTCGTTTCTTATCGGCGTTCATCAGATACTGATGTTAAAGAAAATCAGTCGTTATGATCATTGAACAAAGGATTTTATCAAATATCATTTGAAGCTTTAATTTTCGTTTTAACTTTGGGATAATTTCCGTACTGGGGTGTACTAATTTATGTATGCAGTTTCATCTCGTATATTACTGTAGAAGTTAGGGCCTAGGTAAGAGTTAGTTTGTATGATTAAACAACAGTACCGAGTACGCCCCAATACGAAAATTGTACCTTTAACTTTACTATGTTCACCATAAATGGTTTCCAAGTCTTGCACGTGATTGCTACCTAATCTTGGTATTTATGGTTTCCACACACATTAAAGCTATTTTGGATGTGAACTTTTTGTAAGTCGTAATTTTGTTTTTCTTTTTTTAGTTTACAGTTATATTTTTTTCTAAATTTCGTGGGTCAATTTTAAGAGATATTAATCCATTTATATTTACAGTTGTGTATTAGTATTTGTATAATTTTTTTAAGAAAAACGTTCATTTAAGTCAGTTGAAAGCCTTCGGCAAAGTTAATAAATTTTGACTACCCATCTTTAAGATTTTAACTGGTATTATAATTGATAAATTTTAACTAAAAACCACACATGTTCAAGATGATTAAGATTTTAACTGTTTTAATGATGATTTCTAGACATAAGACTCATTAATATTGCAAAGGTAGTTGCTTGATAGCTCTGTCTTCACTGCGATGGTGGTATCTCTTCTATGACCAAACGTGAAACAGATTTATACCCGGTGTAACCGTTTGCATTCCCGTAAGTAATGCAGTTTCCGATGTTTATCCCCACTCGGATTTTTCCTTTGTGGATGTTTTCACAGTAGCCCTCTATGGACGTATGTCGGTGTTGACGTGCTGTACTTTTTCCTAACCACAAAATGGCATCAATTGGTTGGGGCCCGCTGCACTCCGCACCATTATGAGTAATGAACCACCTCTTGCAACAATTGTTGCACCCTCCAACGTACAAGTTACCTTGAAAAAGAACACGGAGTGCAGTCGAACTGTGCTTTTTGATGAACACACAATCCTGTAAGTAAGTAATAAAATAATATCTTACCAGTCGAATCAAAGACCGCCACGGATTACGTCCAAAAAAGGAGAGAATGGGGGAAGGAGAGAAAGGAGGGAGGGGTAATAACCAGAATGCGGCTGGACTGTCACGAACTACCTGACATGGAGACGGATACCAGTGTCAGGAGTGGATCCAAGGGGCAAGGTGCCATATGCAATGGTCCGATTTGGGAATTTGAATACAAGAGACCCGGGCTCAAATCCCCGACTCGGACTACTGAACGAATTTATCCTCGGTGATCCCAGGGGCAAATTCACCAAGCTTTGAAAATAGCCGACTGGTTTGGCTCCTACCAGTTGGAATTCTTAACTGAAAGAGAGGGGCATTTTAACATGATACTGAAAAGCACCTTTATACGGGAGCAACTTTTGTTCACTGTAAAATATCCGCTCGTGCATTTGGTCAAAATCTCATGGTTTTGGTTTATTTGTCGCTAACCGGAACTATCCTGGGATATAAATTTTAACCTTTGTTTCTTGGTTTGATCATTAGCTTGAAAATGGCGCACATCCAGGAAAATTTCCGCCTTTTAGTCAAGCTAAGGTTTCTTGTGAAGCATTTTGCAATATTTTTGTTAGGTTTTTCTGTTTGAATTTCTAAAATAGATTTACAATCATTGAAATTGGTTTGTTTTATGGTGCCGAACATTTGGAAGTAGAAATATACAGGTTCCAGACTTTTTTGGATAACATGACCATGTACAAGCGCTGAGTCGGCATTAACACAGCTATAGAAGAAAACCGAGTTATTCTACTTTAAATTATTGAAACTTTTTCCGAAAGATCAGAACAACCCGGTTTCAAAACTAATTCTAAGCACTTTTGGTAGTAAACCCTTATTTGCTCTTAGGATTGAGCCATTCGGCATGTCGCAGACTAAAATTAAGCTGTTACCATATCAACCAATCATAATTTTGGGGCCGAATTTCTCAGACTGAAATTTTTTTTCAGTCATTCAATGGTAAAAGTTGTTATTAATATTTATAGAAAGTTTGATCTATATATCTTACATAATTCTTGAGTTATGCTTGCAATGAGCTTGATATATTTCACTAGTTTTGACGCGTTACCATGGTAACTGATGGGAGTATCTTTACAAAACCTACTTCGACTGTTTCTCCATAATAAATTCTTTATTGTGACCAAGTTTCATAGAGTTTAATTGAAATTTTGGGAATGTATGGATGTTTCAATCCTAAGAGCAAATAAGGGTTAACTACTACCTTAACAACTCAACCCATATTGAAAATGAGTAACGGATGTCAGTTAGGAAAGTCTAAAATAAACAAAAACAAACCGTTAACTTTTTAGCTTGAGAAATCATTCTCACCGCGTTCCCGGTCCCTCATCCCCACGTGAAAGAGATCTAGACAGAGTTTCTCTTGTGGGGAAGAGACCAAGAGCGGAATAAGAGGCGGCTGTTTTTTTCAGGCTGTTAAATGTAGCCTCCGCTTTTCAACAATATTAATCTCTATCAGTTGCAAACAATAGCCGTAACAAAAGGGAAACCGCATTATCACTGACGTTGCTATACGCGACAAAAGAAAGT
>JAOBAY020082452.1:0-10718 GCA_025331085.2 Zoanthus sociatus
CTGTGAAACACTAGCTAATAGTATGTATATATCAGTGTTGCATTGTCTTTCAAATACAAGAAACAAATTGGATGTAAAGTCTAATGGTGTCTCCAAATGTCTATTAGCTTAGTAACTATTTCACAGTCTAATGAAAATCACTCTATTTTCCACTGCAATCATCCTCCTTTCTATTCATCATTTTCCTCCTCGTGTTTGCTAAATGTTACATAAAGTATGGCAGCACTCAATATCAATTAGGCTAGTATAGTAGTCTGGGACCAGACAAGAAATTTTGTGCAGCCTACTTTGTGTTTACTTACGATTTGATAGCATGGAGCGGTACAGCACAGCTCAGATATCAAAACATGAGAAAGCGGTATCTTTGATAACATGAAGACAAACGGGTTGGTGATGACGACAAAGATGGGGCGCGGGATGAAGATGAAGACGAAGATGATGATGTTGATGATGAAAAAGATGAAGATGAAGATGGAGTTGGAGATGGAGAAGAGGATGAAGATGAAGATAGAGAGAGGGACAGAAATGAAGATGAAGCGAGCGGTTGAGGAAGTTATTTCCAACAAGAGACCTCGTATGGACAGCGACGTAGTGGGAGAGAAGGCAAAAGTGCTTTACGATGAAGGAACAAAGAATGAGAAATGGTGCACAGGAGTTGTTGTAGACAAAGTTAACGAGGAGACGTATCGTCTTTACTTTCCCGATGATCAAGAAGTAGCAGAGGTTTCAAGAGAGGAGTTCAAAGTTATGGAAAAAGAACACGATAGTTCAATTGGAAAGCAAGTGGAAGTTGCTTATAAAGCAAAAAATGGGCGAAAAGAGTTCTGGAAGGGAGTGGTTTCTTGCCTGAAATTCAGTATCCAGTATTCTTCACAGTGAGCCAAGAAATCGATGAAATCAGCCGCAAGCTCATTCGTTTCTGTTGAGCTCGGGGTCACTGTTGACAGCTGATGTAACTTTTTTTTGCAGAACGTGTTCTATATTTTGTTTCTTGTTGCATTCAGTCATAAGTTATACGATTATTGTTTTTTTAATTTAAAGACTCGCAGAAGTTTGAGCGAAATCAAATCTTTATTGAAGCATTTAATGATAAAACTGATTTTGATGGAAACTTTATCAAAAACATTTTAAATAAAGTCGTAAAACGTATTCTCTGTTAACTTTAAAAACTTTTACATTGTTTTCAGAGAAAAATATTGATAGATATTTTTGACGTTTGTAAGGGGGGGTGGGGCGATCTCGAGGGAATCGTAAAATTGACGTTTCTTGTGGGCAAAATCAATATGTGAGGATTCCCTAAGTGTGTTGTCTGCTAGTGGAATGAAAGATACTGGCATCTCCTGCTTTAAAATTCTGAAAGCTTTGATTCTTCGTATTGCTCGTTCAACGTGGATTCTTACATTACCAATTTGGGATATCTCCTTAACATCCTTCGCTCACATTTGCATAGAAGCAGCTGAGCTTGGGGGGATAGCAAAATTTGCAGAAATAGCTAACAAATCTTCCCTTATTTTAAATCCTCTATCAGCCATTACAATGTCATATCTCTCAATGTTATCCAGAAAACCACTGTCTCTGAAAATGTGTACGTCTGAAGCTCTACCACCATAAACAGGAGAAATCCACGACACAGCTCCTCTTGGGGTAATTACTATCAGGAACTTAAGAGTATGATGGTGTTGGTAAGCTGACCACAAAGCAGCTGCCACATCGATAGCTGTTGGTGTTTCGGTGTACACCTCGGAACAGTCAATAATCACTCAACAATTTGGATACATTCTCCGGAAACAAAAGGGAAGTGTTCTCTTTACTTGAGTCTTTGATGGCCAAACAATCAATACACAGAATTCTTTTGACATCAGTTTTATCAATGTTGTAAAGATAGATGGTACTGGTGATGGCGTTATGCAAAATACAAATGCCAAGTCTTACACTAGTAAACCCATTCTTAAACGCATTAGAATCAAAATAAATTCTTGTTCAAGACTTAAACTTCTCGAGGGTCCTTTTCTTGTGGTATAATGCTCCACACCATGATCATGTATTGCAGGTACTATAGTAGTAGCTAATTTTTCACCTTCAACTACTGCATATGCCTTGCTTTTTTTCCAGCCAATTAAATATCAATTTGAATACATCTTGCGATGGTAGCCCAGTAAAAAGTTTTACATTAGCCTCAGTATTAATGTGATGAAACTTAAAAAATACGTATAAAGAGGTCTGAGTAGCAATGTCTGTAAAGGAATAGCTTTGGTTATCTAGACACAGCCGACCTCGTTTTCGTTGGTAATCAGAGAAAGCTAATTGTGCTGATTTTCTATCAGTTTTTTTTTCTTTTTTTTGGTGAAGTATTAAAATCTCGAGGGCAAAGAAACAAAGTTGGGTAAGGATTTTGCATCGTTGGCTTGCCATCTTGAAAATGATTTGAGCACACTCAACAATGTTTACCCCAACTAAAATTGTCCAAACCTTTCTCCAGTTGTGGGCTATCCACACAGCTCTTTTTCTCTCATCCTTTGGAAATGCATAGAATACCAGTTTTTCTACATGATTTCGTTTTATATTACTTTCATTCCTTTATCGTTGTTGCAGCCTGCTGCACAACGATCATGACCTCCCATGTTCAATCCATATTCTTTCTATAGAAAAGGCCTTAGTCGCCCCTGTCTCTCCTAGTTATGTAACCCTACTTGCAACATGGCTGCCGGTACCATGAAGCCTACTATAACTGGCCTAGCGTATTTGCAGCAAACAGGAATAGCTCAAAGAGACCTTAAAACGGCAAACATTTTAGTAAGCAACCAACACTACAGCTGTGTCAGCAGAGTTGCAATAATTACATGAAAGTTATCATGAAAGGCCGATAGCTTCTAAGCTGACTGATTTTGGTGAAAGTCGGTCATTATTCATTCATACGCAGAAACTCTTTAGCTCCAAAACCACCACTGTTGATTGAGGGACAGTAGTCTAAATGTCACCCGTGTAGTATTGGGCTCCCTGTGTTACCGGGGCTCCTTGTGTTGTGTTAGAAAACATGGCGGCTGTTCACTAGATTTTCTAGTCGTTCAATCCGTTGCAACCCTAAGCCATCCGAACTTACTACAACTACCTATTACTACAGAATCGACCCACACAGACTCAACTAAGACAACACTTTCAGCATTTGACTGCTCAGCAACCAAATCATTCTCTTTAAAAATACAAAAGTAAAAAGTATGTATGGAAGTATCAAAAGATTGCTTAAATAAATTAAATTATAATATATAGTAATATGTTAGGTCAAATATATAGTAATTCATACCTTCTCACCTGAATTCTTTAAAGCTTTCCTCCTTAAAATTGCTTCAGCTAATTTGTCATAGTCGATTTCCGCCATGTTTTTCTAAAACGGAGTGGAGGTTTGGGAGATATGTTGCTACAATTATGGGTTCCCTGTGGTACAGGAGCAAATTCGTACAAAATCCACAATATTTTTCTTTGAATCGATCGTCCTTGGCGTATTTTGAAAAGTCTAAAAATGTACCCCCCCTCAAAATTTCACCATTGCAAAAATGTACCCCCCGATTTTTCCCGGTTTTAAAAAACGTACCTCCTATTTATTTTCACGCCCCCCCCTCCTCCTGGGACGAAATAGACGATTGGTCCCTTAATAGGCATCGGGACTTGCCCCATAATTGCTGTCATGAAGATCTTCAAAGAAACCACAATTTTCTGTCTGACTATTAGATATTCGGCAAAATCGAATAACCCCAGAGTCCAAGTAATGCAAGCAATCTTATTTCTGTTATTCTATGTTTTCGAATAACCATAAAGTCATCAGTGTTTCGATGAACTTCATGATAGTTATCCCCACTGGGAAGTGGTGCTTTTTTCTCGTTTATATCAATAGTGACTGTAGTTAATTGTTCTTTGATTTGTTTATCAATATTATTGTTTCCTTTGAAACAGCTGCAGGATAACAGATACAGTATTTGGAACTCAATGCTCTCTGAATTTATTTGTTATTTCATCCATTTTAACTTTAAGGCAGTCATCTCTTATCTTTTTTGGATCTGAATTCTTACAGTAATCATTATAAGCTAGAGCTTGGGCAGTTTTTAAACTCTACCTGTATTCCAAGTGCTGGGACAGGGGTGTAGTGCCAAATGAAGAATTTAAAAGAACATGATATACATGGTGTTCAAACGGGTTGAAGCTAAACTCAAAATTCCTGATGTCCTCCTTCATATCCTTGATCATTTCTTCCACATTTTGTTTTGACCGACTGTTTTGAGGATCAGCTGCTTCAATGGTGTTTTAAGAGCACCTTTAACTTTGCACTTCCTTAATGGCATCATAGGTATTGAACGATATTGAATGATATCACTTTTGAAGTTGCTCTGTACAGGTTAAAGCTAAAATTCTCTCTCCGGTTCATGGTAATGTTTAAGAAATTGCAGTATAGCAAGCACATGACAGCCAAATCCACTATCCCTTAACGGTATACTACAACAAGTTTTTGTTGGTATCCCTTCGCTGAACATCAATATAGCGGGGCGTTGCAAAGTACTGTAAGATTTCCTTATCATTCGTTTGACATAAGTAATTTTTCCATCAACGAGACTTCTAACCATTGACGATTTTGCAACTGGAAGACATCTGTAAAGCCTTTTTTTGTTGATCCATACTGCCTTTTCTTTTTTTCGAGGCATACTGTGCTAAAAGATCAGAATTAACAGCTAAAAAGTCATCAGTACTTGCTCTCCACTTACCTGTGGCAGGCGGTATGTCAGTGGCTTTAAGACTGCAATTAAACGTGTACTCTTTTTCAGACTTTGCTTTTAACTTTTTAATCCATTTAGGAAACTTTCTTAGAGTAGTGATTCGTTGCACCAATGTTAGCAAGCCAATTTTTGCAGTTTTCCTTATTGTTCAAAGAAATTGTTTCTTTAGATTCAGTTATAGATACAATTTGATCAACGGCATTTAATACCAATGGAAATAAGTTATTCGTATTGTCACGGGAAGGGGTGTTTGAAGTTATTTTTGGCTGATTTTCTTTATTACAACTTACAGCAGCCATGTTTTTTCCCGCAAAAAGAAACATCTGTTCCGACAAGGCCAAAAACTAGAGTCCAGTCTTTGCGGTATGGAAAAGTCTAATAAACACTGTTTAAGTCCCAAGAGAAATTGGAGTTAATACTTATGCGAAATTTTGGCTCGACAAACAAAGAGTATTATGGTAATTAATTGGAGTAAGTATGCATTCTGAACATGACTCTGCTTGAATAGTACAGTGATCCAAGCAAGTCACTCTGACAGTGCTGATGTGATAGTGTCAAATATCCAAACTCCCTTCTCCTGAACTATAAGTGGTTATATACTATATCAGCTGTTGCAGAATAACGTTTTTAATGGTCCCTACCCCCGATGGTTACAAGAACATTCTTGAATTGAGGCAGGGAGTGTTTTAGCAGAAAAACGTTTTAGAAGACAGAGGTGGTATTGGGAAAAATATAATATCTAAACTCCCGAAAGGGTGCTTGCCAGAAAGAGCATGGAGGACGCATAGCGGACTTACAGTTTATCTTCCCATGTTTCTACATTTCTGGCTTTGCTTCCTTTAGCATATGCACATAGTTAATAGATTATATGTAATGTAAATGTCACAAGTTGTACAGCATGTTTTTTAAAGTGTTCTATTTCTGGAAATCAACATGTAAAGAAAACAGTATAATCTCCATCAATAAAGTATCTATTTTCTCTATTATATAAGAGAACATAAGAAACAACAGATTCTTTGATATCTATTAATACAATCATTATGTTAAAAGAATCTAAACACAGTTAAATAACTTTTCACTTGGGGTTAAAACAGCCTCAAGTGACTCACAAAACCTATGTTGGCAAAACTGCTTGGTAAATGAATTTCACTGGGGCATGTGGAAGAAAAGATTGACTGTATGTCAAAAAACTTCTTTTCCAAGGTTTGGAGACCAAAGGATAGTAAGGACTGAGCCCCTTTTAGGAAAAGATAAAATTTTTTATATTATATTTGGCGGTTTCCATTCTAAAAACAGCGAATAATCCTGCGACTTTACGTTCACATTCACTGACATAACATCACAGGTTATGATTGCTCCAAGCATAGAAACTTGACAAAGGTATACACAAACAAATCTTCAATCCCTGATGGGTACTTGGCCTTCTCAAAAAGGCCAAGACTACTTAGCCCCTCTCTTAACTGATCTAATGCCACCATACACATTCCGATGGTATCATGGTCCAAAATTATTTGGGTCATAGCTTCCTTGTTTTCATTTTATAAAACGGCAGTAACAAATAAGTTTTTCAACTTGTAGAACAACAATATTTGCATTAACCTTAACACTAGTGCAATATATTTCAATATGAAAAGATAACGTAAATGCATCTTTGCAGCACCACGCAAATCCTCTTTACCTTTTCCTAGTTTGCAACGTAACAGAAATAGAAAATTATGGACTGTGACTGGAAAATGGGTGGGATGGAAGAGAAGAGAAGAGAAATCTAGGTTGTCCTTAAACAATGCTGTGCACTATAATCTTTCCTATCGTTTTCATCAGTCCTGACATCAGTATATCAATGTTGTACAGAGGCACTCTCCTCGTGGTTCCACAGAAATATTACTCTGCTGGCTTGTACGAAGGGCTGGAACAAAATTGTCTTATGTCACCTCCAGTATTAGCTTCAGGCTGGCCTTTGTATGTCAACTTGGATCAAAATCTGGTTGTTGAAGGCATCTTCCAGCAAATCATCCTCATCAACTTCAAATTTTTTCTCTCCTCAGAATTACACATTTTTTGTTTCAATTCCAAAAGTATATTAGCCAGAGTACACTAGGGTTTCATAATTTGGTTTTCTTTTATGTTACTGAAGACCTTTCAGCCAGAAAGTCGAGAGCCTCATGGAGGGAACTGTAACCTCAACAGCAAGTTTTATTTCTCTTCAGGTGCTGGGGGTAACATCTGCAAACTTACTTATTGTTCACTTTTACCAGGATGGCTAGAAGTTGATGGCCACTGACCTTAAACAAGGTCATCGATTTCATTTCTCAAACTTCCAGTACAGAGTTGTTTACATGGTCTCTCTTCCCCAGCTGATATCCCATTCCATGAGTATTTTTCGAACTCAGAGTCACTTATTTCTTCACAAAATCTTCAGTTTCTCCCTCGAGATTTCTGTCCGGACGTAGGTAAATGCAACTTTGCTGAGCAATGCTTATGACGTGGGTAGCATCTATGGAAACTCCGTCGGATATCTTTTGGACGTTTCTGATCAAGCACAGGAAATATTTTCTTGATCTGTCCCCATGTCTTCTCGATAAAAAACTCGTGTACAACAAAATCCTTATTCTCCAGACTGATTCTACTGCTGTGGGTCGGTACTACCTTCTGATGTGTATTAGGGAGGAAAATAATATCCTTGTGCAGAGTGGACGAGGTTTGTCTTTTACCTTTGATGGTATTTCCAATGAACGTGCTGGAGTCTAACTAGTGTCGGAAATCCCTGATTTAGTGCCTGTGGTATGCATTCCTTTTGGCTAGAGCCAGCAGCTACTCTACGATATGCTTGTGGAAGACTTTGTGGTGGTAGACCTTTATCCAGATTGTAATGCAGTTTTTGTCGGAGACTATTAAATGAGCTTGGTTCTACCAGAACTCTTTAAATGGCATTCAGAGAGGGTTCGCGCGTATATGACTACAATAGTCTTTAGATTACTTAACAATTTCACTAAGAGAAGCTCTCATATCTTGACTGTTGTCTGCAATGTTGTTAGAGGACAATGCAAACTCCAGACCCCCTCAGCATATCACTTTCAGTAATCGCACAATGCATCATGTCATATATTTGAGGTTTCGAAAAAGTTTGTCACATATTTTCAGTCTAAAGACAGTTTTAGAACAGAAACTGAAGTTTGTCACATACTCAACTTTGTTCTAGACCGATCTCTTTCTAAATGTATCACATTTTAAAAACAAAGCATATATTTTGGGTTGATCTTAAATTCTTAATTTCACAAAGATGTTTTTAATGCCAAGTAACAAGAATTTATGATAAACTTAATTTAGCTTGGTTAAAGTAATCTAAAATGTCATGTCAAAAGTTTTTCATATACAGAAAGTTGATTATACATATGACAAAAAGATAATGTCTTAACCACTGCTGCATAGAGCAGAGTGCAGTATGTAAGTATTCGTGAAAATCTCAAATTAAACTGATATTTCGTTTTCAGTATTTGTATAATCATAAAGTTTCAAGTCCAGAAAGTAATTAGCACAAGTGACTTTTTGTGAGGCTGCTACCCCTTGATAGAGGCAAAACCCACACTTTGTCATCGTCCTGTAAGTAAACATAACATAACCATTTTGAGCCGGACTACCATCGGTGTGTGGTTTCAACTCGAGCAAATTCATTGGTTCCAACACAAAGAAACACTTTGTGACCAATCAGAACACAACAGTAATCTCAATCGATTATAGAACTGTTTGTCTTCCTTACCAATCAGGTATGTAGCTTGGTATGGTTATGCAATCAACAGAAGTCGAATGCCGCTATGCAGAGGTCAAAGCTATAGTTTGGGTAAGTAAAGTTGATTTTGCATTAAAATTTAGCGGATATTGGACTTATAACAGCTTTTATGTTTCATTCCTATGTAGTTATGAAACATTTTTTGAGATTTATTACAGTTTTAGAGCGGTGTGTAGGCCAAGATGTAGTGAAAAGTAGTGAAAGTGGTTCGATGTATTTGGGGATGTCAAACAATGAAACTCAAAATCTCTTCACGGGATTGAAAATTCCTGTTTTAAGGAATTACTACCCTCTACAGAGGTTTCCTTTCCCTCTACGGAGGTCTTTTGTATAGTGGAGTGGCTTAGGGTGATTTTAAGGCTAGATCGAGACAGAGTGGAAAAAAGCATGAAATTTGGCACAAAGAATCTTGTTGGTATAAAAAACAAATTTAGGCTGGGTGACACGTGATTTGATGATCCGGGGGTGAAGACACGTCATTTCAATTCTCGATAAGCTTTATTAGCATGAAAACGAGGCTGATAAAAGCAATCCATAGCTTTTATGCTTTTGTTCACGAAATTAAACCAAAATACGTCAACAGCTTGTAAATTAGGTTGTGCTTTTCACTTAGCGTTTTTATGTCGAGTGAAAATAGCATATTTTTGCTTTTCGTTCATGTTGAATGTGACTTCAGAGCATACAATTGAGTTTGAAATCGTTTTTTTTGATTAATATAGTTTTCTTTTTGCTTTTCATAAAACGAATGAGAAGATGAGACAATAGAAAAATATACAATCGCTACAACATATGCAAAGGATTATGTACAATCGGTGCCAAGGGCGGGAAAAATTAATGCGCAAAAGGCTCCACAGGAAACGTGAGTCAATGAATTCAGTAGAGGGTCAGTTTTGGTTTTGTGTTGAAAGTGTGATCTGTAACTTCAATTAATCTTGGGCTAACTTCTTTAAAGCAACGCGAGGTGAGACAAACAGAAGATTTGATTACCTAACAATGCAATTTAAGCTTGAGGTGGCCGGCAAAATACATTAATTTTAATAGGTACCCACCCATTCATTCCCTGTTTTGTATGATGCCTGTGTTAGTACGAAAACTAAAGAAAACATTCCATATACAGCACGAACCAACTTCATAATCAGTGTTTGCTACTAGTATTTTTACGTGTGGAAAAATGAAAGAAGTCATGGAATTGCTTTAATTGGGAGAGTGATTTTTGCACTTGTTTTTGCACTTAAATAATTAGTTCCTCTGTTAGAGCCATGGAAATGCCTGAAATATTCCTACACATCAACACCATGACTAATCCAATCCAACACTTCATGGGCGTTTTCAGCTGACTGCAAGGCTATATCACACCGACGATCATAGTGGTTGTGGAGCTGCCCAGAAAGAAATTGTTGAGGGTCACGGAATGCTAAGTTATTAAAATCGCCTGGCAGGGCACTGGAAATGACATCATTAACATAATCTCTTGGTAAATGGTCATTCGGGGCTGTCACTCCCTGGGACAAATTTATCGGTTTGGCATCCTTGTCAACCCAGTGTACAGAATACAGCAAAACTTGTCTGGGATTGAAGTCTGGGATTATTTCCCACTCAGGAATAGTTTGAGCGTCAACCTGTAGGTAAAAGAAACCATAAGAGACTGGGGTAAGGAAAACCAAACTAGCCTTTGTCACCGGGGGTGACAGCCTTGATCCCCGGTAATCCGAGTAGGGATTAGGATCCCTTTGAAGACTGGCACCCATAGTCACAGACTAGCAACATGGGGCAATAATAGGTGGACACACAATACACACAGGTAACTCTTTAATAACAAACAGTAACTATAAATCCATCATAGGTTTTCAGGACTATTACAATTAAAGTCTAATATTCATGGAAGCCTTGAACCACCAAGATCATTTCTTCTGTTAGAAGAGCTTCGCGCACATCTCACCTGTCCTAATAGAACTCCACTGGCTCCCTGTTAAATACCGAATCATTTTCAAGATCATTCTTCTGACCTACAAATCTCTTAATGGTTGTGCACCTTCTTATATATCTGAATTAATATCTCTTAAACAGAAAGGCCGTTACAATTTGCGATCCTGTTCTGAATGCCTTCTTACTGTGCCCAACGACATTATGAAGAAAACAATGGGAGAAAGAGCTTTTGCTGCAGCCGC
>JAOBAY020082461.1:0-10718 GCA_025331085.2 Zoanthus sociatus
ACACGCCGCGAGTTGAAACAACAAAGCACACAGATCGACAAACTGATGCAATTTAATTCTCGATAGTTTCGCTTCTTGTTTATTGGATAAATTACTCTCATCTTCAAAACTTTCTGCAGCTTTGCAGAGAACTATATCGTAAGTGTCTTCAAATAAAATATTTTTCGCCATTTCTAACAAAAATGTTGGCAAGAGCCCTGAATGCCGGTGGTGAAAAACAATAAAAGGAGCTTTTTCTATGTTTTATACTCTGATAAAACATAGATTTTTGACCAATCAGAGCACGCGCAGGGTCCTATCTTATAAAACTGAATAACAGAAGTATCATCTGTCTGTTAACTAAAGACAGTAAGAAGCGTAAAAATAACATTTAATTTTTATTAGTGATAAAAGAGTTATTTTTTGGCAAGGTGGTGAGCATTCTAGGCTAGCTATGACAAATTAATAATAATAAATAATAAATTTTGTTATAATAATTATAATTATACTTTAAAACATTTGTTACAGGATGTAATATTAACATTGCTGTACAGATTGTATACGTCTACAGTATTAGACAAGTTTTACTGTTATTTTAATGCTTGTTATCTGCATGTGCCATCTCTACAACTTTTAAAAGGATAAATTATATTTCTTTCTGTTTTGCTGAGACTTTTTCATCTCAATCTGACTACTGTAAGAGGATTGTTCTCTCTTTCTGCAAACCAACTTAGAATTTGGTACAGTCTTGTAAAAGACTTATCGCTACATAATTTATAAATTAAAGTTATTTAGAAGTTATTATTACACTGTTAATTATTAAATAAATGTTATTAATAAGGTATTATTAATAATTATAGTTAGAAATAATTTATTATAATTGTAAATATAATTATAGCTTTGTAAGACCGGACCAATTTAATTTTTCGAAGCACAGATTTTTTTTTTAATTTTCAGGGTCGGTCGGTCGGAAAAAAATGCCAAAAAAAAATTAGTTCTACAACAATAGAAAAGAATTGCGTGTCAAAATTCAGTTGACGGTTTGAAATTGAACATGGCAATCATTCTGGAAGCAAAGTTTTTTAGGTGGTGAACGTTTGTGTTAAAAATGATTAAAATCTTCATATTAACCGTTTTTGTTAAATGCCGATTTTCACACAATTTGCTTTTAAACTTACAGAATTCAGTGAGCAGTGATGAACTTTGCTAGGAAAATTTTAAAATTAAAACTTAAAACGTTTAAATTGATGTCAATGTTATCGTTTTTCTTGAAAACACAGTTCTTTTTTATTTTATTTTCATTTCTCCAGAAACAGGGTCGGTCGGATCCGTGCTTTGAAAAATTAAGTTGGTCTTGCCTTATAGCAAAATGATTTAAATTGTTTCTTTGTCTGAACTCGTTCATTACACCTACATTGCAAATTATATTTATCTTAATTTACAATCAGGTACAACAAAGTACGAGGTGTTTATGATCGCGGGAAACCGCAGATTTGGGGCGGCCACTAAGGCACCTGTCACACTTACCATATTTGGAGAATACGAAAGCTCAGATGAAATACAGCTGCTTCACTCCAGAACTAACAAAAGCAAACCTCAAAGGAACCAGGTATTTTACGGGTTAGATAGTTATACAATAGTGTCATATATTATATAATGAATACTTTGTGCCATTAAAAAGCTCACACAAATACCTATAAATTGTTTTTTAAAAAGTTCTATCATTAATTAGTATTGTTAATTATTCCGCCTCAATTCTAAATTTGAAGTTAATTGCACGAGTGTGGTTTTCCGAAAGTATCAAAATTGCGCAAGGCCGCGCGGGTCAAGTAATAATTATGTTTTTAAAAACTAGTGGTATTAAAACATTAGGCAGTGTATTCTCTCGGATATCCCGCGCGCATGGCACGATGGTTGAACTTTTGACATTCGTGTGAGCATACCCAATTAAAGGCCTGTTATGACCTTTTTAAATGTCTTGTTTTCTCTTTTTCTTTTTAACTTAAAACTGTCTATAATGCATTTTTCCTATTTTTGTAATCCAATTCATTTTAAATTAGTTGGAAAAAGTTTATTTATTGAACATCAGACTGTTCAATATACGTGTTCGACGCACCGTCCAAACGACAAACGTACAGGTGGCCAAAGAAGAACCAAGGAACACGTGCAAGAAATGACGTAGTTAATGTACACGAAAACGAGGCCCAAAGCCTTAAACTGGCGGGACGGCCAATTTGCAGTCTTTACAAACATTCTCAATTTCTCGCGCCTGCCAAACCAAATTAGGATGCGCAATATTTAGACCCCAGTGGCTCCAACTGAGAGACCTGTTCAGCCTTGTGCCCATTCTCGTCGCCAGAGCCGGTGGCGCCTTCGCACGATAAAACGTGAGGGCTCTTTCCTCTTTGATCATGAGCTGTAATTGTTAATTTATTTTAATGTTTAGCTTGAAGTGTTTCTGGTGGAAACCACTTGGCTTGGACCTCTCAAAGCTGTACAGATCAGATGTGATGGGATTCGAAAAGGTACTTGAAACATTATGACTAAAAGGGGGAGGCTTTAGGGGCCTTTCCTACTCCCTATCCCATCCTAATTTTTGGTCAATTATGTTTCTTACTACAACTCTATGCTCTTACTGAAAGGTGTAACAATGTTAGTATCGACTAATTTTACTCACTCTCCCACCCCCTACCCCCAAACCCTCCTTTTTTCTTAGTCCTCGATTGGTGGAACATTAACACTGTAGGAAGACTTATTTCTAATTGGAAATACAAAGTAAAAATACATGTTGCTTTTAAAATGATGAACTGGGAAGAAAAGGTAATCTGCTTTTTTTTAATTAGCAACGTAGTGTTGACTCAAAAAGGTTCTCTCCACATTGACCCCTTGCTCGCTGTGTAGCTCATAAATTTAAGGACTCAGATCTTGGCGTGAAAGTCCAATTTGCAGAGGGAGGAAAACCGGAGTACCCAGAGAAAAACCCTCGGACTCAGATTGAAATCGACAAATCTCAGACCACATACAGAGCTTTGGACTCGATCCCGGGTCGTAGAGTTGAGAGGCGCGACTGATAACCACTACGCCAACTTAACTCCTCGTATTTCAGAGTCATTATTATATAGTAGGTTTCAACATCACAAAGAATTTATTTCAACATCACTTTCTCCTTTATACTATGTTTAATGACAAGGCAGCGGTTGGTTCTTGGATCGAATGTACATCAGAAAGGAGAATGATACCGGGTACGTAAGTGTATTTCACTGCAACAGCTGGTTATCGTTACGTCGTGATGACAAAGAAGTTGTGCGCACTTTCGATTTAAGTGACGTCATTACACGTAAGTGTTTGGTTGGTGTAACATTAACAGATAATGATAATGATCGATAGGGCTGATACTGCTAATAAAGGTATCAAAAATAATAAAAATGATAGTAACAATGATAAAGATAATAATAATAATGATAATAATGTAAAAGGTAAAAATTTTACAGTCAAATATCTAAAAGAAAACGTTTGTGGTCAATAAACTGACATTGCATCAGGTTGTGTACATTTTTAATTTCATGAGTTCCTTATCACTTTACCCCTGATAAAGGTTGTAGTCATAACCGAAACGCTTGGATCTGTTAAAACAGTTCTTGAAGCTTTTAACCCAGAATCTACTTTTATTACATAATTAATTAAGCTTCTATACCTTTGTTTTCAATTGATGAATGTTAGAAATACCATAACACTCTTTGTTTGTCCCTTCAAAATTTTGCATAAGCATTGTTATCAGTTTATCTTGGGAAGTTGTAACTTCCAAGAAAAAATAAAAACAATGCTTATGCAAAATTCTGGCGGAACAAATAAAGAGTATTATGGTAGTTTCAATATTGGCTAATTCGCAAAATGGCGCATTGAGTTTTATGTAACTATATTATTTTTCAGCGTCACAGTTTACAGAAGTTCTGCAGAATATACGAAAACGAGACTTGAGCGACTTAGGTGAAAGCGAAAGTAGCGACGAAGATGATAAATTTCACTCGCCTGAGAGAAACGTAGTACACTTAAACCCTGTCAGAGAGGAATCCGAGCGAGACTTCATTCCTGTCATAAGTATAAAGCAAAACGCCGTTACCTCGAGTACTGTTTCGAGCGTGGCAGCCTCTATTATACACATTGCTGGCACGTTACCTGTGCCTAACTTTGGAAACTTGAGTGATTCTGGATTCAATGCTATCAGGGCAGAGAGTTTATTTGATGTGAGTAGCAGCGAGGAAGAAGATCAGAAAAAGGAGAACGAGAAGGAGAGGGGAGGGGAGGGAGAAGAAGAATTTGGAAGATATGCGAGAAATAATGATGACGAAGAATTTACTCAGCAGAATAGTTTTAATCAAGGTGGGTACAAAAGTAATGACATGTGATTAGCCTGCATAATAGATGAAAATCAACAGTTTGTGTTTTCAGTCCTCCATTATTGACCTCCAAAGGGGGTCGAGAATTAAATTGCGTCATTTTGTTGATCTGTGTGCTTTGTTGTTTCTACTCGCGGCGTGTAAAATTTTGTATTATAAAGCATATAAAGAAGCCTAAGCCGTGTATTATTCTGTGGCACCGCTTAGGCTTCTTTATTTGTTAATTATACGTCTAAGAATCGAAAGTTTTATTACGCAGTCCTGAGAACTAAGCTAGCAAAATCCTTTACGAGCCAAGTGGCCCATGGAGGGAGTGCTTATCTCCGGTTTCTGTAGTGTTAAGCGGATGAGAGACTTTAAATCCCCCTGGACGGGACACTAATCCATTGCAGGTTATCTCCCAGCAGACAGTCATGCTCATTTACCTACCCCGGAAGGATGAAAAAACTTAGTTTGCTTAGGCGGGAAAGTAGGGCACAAATTTGTGAATCTCGGTCGAGCCGGGGATTGAAATAGTGACCTTGCAGTGGAAAGGCAGATATCTTACCAAATGTGACAACGCCCACCAATTACACTGAGGACAAAATCAACAAATGCTAGAAAACTTGGTGAATGAGCATAATAAACAGAGGCTTTCGGATTGTTCCCTCTAGCATGGTTGCAAATGTTTGTTCCATGCATCTTCACGCGGCTCTTCAAGCTAAAAAGAAATACGAGTAAACACTGTTAAAAAGAGAACAACAAACACAGGACTGGAAGTAAAGATTCGTAGGACATTGAACAAGATAACTATAAGAGTGTCAAACACTGACAGCCATTAAACAGCCCCAGAACCACTACCAGTCCGATCTGATGCCGCTTTACCAACTTTTGATGTCAGAACTGTGTGGAGGTTTCTGTCGATTGCTGGTGAAAAGAACTGATGTTGCAGCTTTCATATTGAATATGGAAAGACTTTACACCGGTGGGGGAGAGGGGGGGTGGGGGAGAAGGGTACTCGCCCACATGAGGTATACAGGGACGTGCCGTCCTGTAGGGTATGGCTTTTGAGCTCTAGAGTCTGGGATAGGGTATCATATTTGCCTGAAGTCTGCGATAGGGTATCTAATTTGGCAAGGGTCAGGGATCAAATTGTCTGGGATAGGGTACAGTTTCTGGCGTCGAGAGAGTTATGATATATAACATCTATTCATTCATTAACAAACCGACCAGCACAAATGTGACGCCAGTCCTATAAACACGCTAATGGAAATGGTACAGTTAAACAGCTTCTAACGCATGTTTACTTAAGGGTAGGGTATGATTTTTTACTTAAAAGTCTGGGGTATAGGGTATCGAATTTAAACATTCGTAAGTCTGGGATAGGGTCGGTGTTTTGAGCTTAGGGCGGCATACCCCTATCAAAAAACTAATAGAGTAACCCCCCGGGCCTTCACATCATCTTGCTCCAATCATTACCACGATTTTGAATCAATCAATTGAACAACAACTTGTACATTCCTTTTGGAAAGAGGAAAATATAACTTCAGTCCCAAAAAAACTCCTGTAAGCGAATGCACACAGCCCAGATCTATATCTCTTAGCTATCCCAACAACTCACATGTCTAACATGTACAAAACTATTTTTATTTTCTACCTAATTACATATATATCGCAAAATCCTTGTTCAAAATATCTAAAATTTACAACACGACGTTCCAAAAATCAAAACAAAACATAAACGTAAGCTTTGTGCGTTCCCTACGGTAAAGAAACAAATTAATATTTTAACCAAGAGTTGAAACAACCACTTCAATAATTTTTTTAAAAATATTCAAATAATTTAACAAGCACCAAGTCCAATATTTGGTTATTTTTTTGTAGACGCAAAACAATATGAAGAGGGTACATACCGAAAGAACGATAACTCTTATATACTGAATGAAAACATGCAAAATGCTGATAATTCATCATTAAGTGATGGAGGCTCACAATCGCCAGAGTTCATAACTTCAACCAAATATCAAGATTTATCAAACAACAAAGAATCGAAAGCCAGAGAAAGCGTTGTCTCGGTCAGCGGTGTCACGCCTCTAATACTCACTCTCCAAAGATTTGAAGAAAAGAAGAGTACAATGAGTGAGGAACGTGTTGCTTACGGTGTATTCAAAAAAGAAAATGAAGTATCCGATGTCGCATGTGGAAGAGAGAACACCATCAAAGTAAGCGTGAAACTTTATACAGAAAACAAACGAAGACTTTTTAATCATGTAGCTTTACAATTAAAGTTAGAAAATGCTATTTTTTTTGATGGGGGAGGGGGAGGGAGGGACGGCAGAGAGATGGGAGGAGAGGGTTAGAGCGTAGATACATTTTAAATCATTGATAGATACACGTTTTGTGAAAGAGCAAAAGATAGAACAGAGAGAAAGTTTTTCACAAAGATGATTTGGGATAGTGGGAAGATGAAGGTGTATATGTGTGAGTTTGAGGCAAGGGGCGAGGAGTGGGAAATAGCCGAAAACGGTATAACGGAACGTTACTAGATTTAAAATGTTATTGAAATTATAAAAAACTGTTAAGCCAAAATGTTGTTTTAAAACATGTTTGGTAACTCATATATTAAATCTGCAAAGACGTTTGCATGTCAGCTAATGAAGGAACTTCGTCTTCTTGGGTTGACCACAATGTCACTCTCCTGTTCCAAAACAATCCGCAATTTATTTGATAATTTAATCATAAAAAGAATCACAATCAAAATTTAAAAAAAGGAATTTCCTTTTTTACTCCGACAGGCAAAAGACAGGCGATCTTCGTCGCACAGTGATATTAAAACATACTTTAGCCAAGAGCGAAGAAAGCATCGTGAGTCAGTGACTTACAGTGAGCTAGTTATCAAAAAAGGTCAGTAACAATTCTCCGTGAAAGTGTGCTTGTTTTCAAACAAGAAAAACGATCGATCATGATGTGATGATAATGATGATGTTGGATGATGGTGATAATAGTTTTGGTTCTAGAAGAAAATAAAAGTATTAAAGAAAACAGAACTACTCTGTTCTGGTAGAATTCTTAGAAATGTACCCAAGGTTTTGGTTTAAAACTTACCCCCAGTGTTAACTTTCCAGGTATCTTGATGATGATGGTGATGATTTTGGTGATGGTGATGATTCATTATTTATACACATTGAAACTCGTTAGGATTAACAATTTACATTTTAAAAATCTAGTTACATAAAAAAGATAATGTCATTATAATTGTTAAAAAGGTATACTTTTATAATTAGTGTTTAAAAAAAAAAAAAGAAAAACCTGCTTTCCCAGAGTTTCGTGCTTGCTATGAAATATATTAATTGAAGAAGTCATTGCAGCCTGCTCATAACTTGCTCAGTCCCGCACCACTGTAACTAAAGTTATTTTAGACAGTTGCTGTGTGGTTTAGGAATGACTAACACCAACTGGCTGTGGTGTTCTGCTCCGAGGTAATGAGTGGGTCGTATAGCGCCTTCACATGCTTTCGGTCCGACCTCGTTGCGCCGCGTACTCGCAATTTAGGACCGATCGCGAGACTGCAAAAGGGTGACTAACGTACAGTCGTAGTCGTCGTTGTCGTCATCATCATTAAATGTTCTTGCATGGTGTCTCTCAGTGTAGTTAGTTATACTGCTACGGTTAGTAAACACAGTGCGTAGGTACCCAAGAGCGAGACCAAGGAGGAATTTAATTTACAGACCACAACAGTATTTTGGAGTTTTGCGTTGGGTTTAAAGTTTTTCTCCAGCCAAGTTTTGAATAGAAGGATCGACGCTAGTGTTACAATTCTCTCGCCGCAGGATTTTACAAGTTTTGTAGGGTTTTACTACAATTTTCCTACACGTAGTACAAGTGGTGCAGAAATGAAAACAGGGGTGCTTAAAAGTTTGTTACTGTAAAAAACATTAGACCATCCCAAAGTATTGTGAAAAAACTTGCGATTCACGGGCATCAATTTGTGCATTTGGTTTGTTTAAGGTAAGTCTATCCATGAAGCTGCAATCGAGGGAAACTTAGAACGAATGAAAGAGCTAATCGAGATAAATCCCTTCATGAAGAATGCTAAAAATGAACGTGGAATGACGCCTCTCCACCTCGCCTCATCGAACGGTCACGTTGACTGTGTGAAATGGCTGACCGTGAGTGGAGTGGATCTAGCAGAAGAGACTCCCACTGGTTACACAGCAATGCACCTGGCTGCCATGAATGGTCACGTGAACTGTATGATGGTGAGTATGTACGTGTGAAAGCGTAAATCGACGATGGCAGTGACGTTACAATGCAGCGTGCACGAACAATTCATGCCTCCATCGTTGTCACAGAAACGTCTGAATTTTGATTGGCTTATTAGCTTGTGAAAATTCGTGTAACTGCACCACAATTCATGATCCTATCGTTGTCATAGAAACTACTACATTTTGATTGGCTTATTAGCTTTAAGATTGTAATTGCACAAAAATACAAATTTCAGCACGGAATTACAAAGTAGATACACTGCTCTTGACCAATCAGATTCAGGTAATTTTTTCAGGTACATAACGTCAGTTTACATCACATTTTAACTTCTTTTACACCACACCTGGAGTTGCTTTATCGTTAAGCGTTTCCCGCTTTGATCTCTTGTTCCTAACAAAGATTATCCATAGTATTAAGAACTCCTAAACTTGATATCAACATAAAACAAAGTTACTCACGGTTTCTACATCGTTTGACAGGTTTTGTCAGCATTGGGCGCTACAGTTACGTGTCGCACCATAGATGAGCTGTCGCCTCTACATCTGGCTACAATGAGGTTAGTCCGTGCATTCATATGACCTGTTCACACGGAGCGAGTAGTTGGACTTCCGCTTCCTCTAGCCTTCCCATGCTAACCCAAGATTCAATAATTATAAATTCTTTCTACGACTTTCAAATGCAGCAAGGGTGCGCATGCGTACTACTTGTGCGTGATTTCACACCGCATAATCCCAAGATAAAGAGCTTTTTGTTTTTTTTCTCTATAGGAAAGGGAATCGAATTTAAATGGCTCTACATCCGAGATAAACTCCCTCTCGGGGCAGCTCCACTAGTTGTCTCCTAGACAGAACTCTTGAAAATAGTTCAACTTAACGTGAATTTACTCAAAACTTCAATGATATAGATGCTGTCCTCTTAAAACCGTAGCTTTTGGGAACCGGTTAATCTTAGTGGGTCCATTAAGATATCGGGCAGGCGCGGTTGGCACACTTGGTAAGATCTCTGCTTTCTAGTAACACAAGGTCCCCATTTCGATTATTGGCTTTGCCGATATTCAAATATTTGTGCGACCTTCTTTTCTGCCTAAGTCAACTCAGCTTTCCATCCTTCTGGGGTAGGTAAATGAGTACCAGCGCCTGGTGGGAGCTAATCTGCGATGGATTAGTTTCCCATCCAGGAGGAGTCAAAGACTCTCATCCGCTTAACACTACAGAATCTAGAGATAAGCGCCGACTCCATGGGCCACTTGGTTCGTAAAGGATTTGGTTTATTAAGACATCAGGCAGCTGTTATTCAGACTGTACCTTCGTTGTTTAAAACCGTATTACACTCTCAATACCAACCAAATCAGGGTCCCATACCAATTGCTTTACTTGAACTTTTGTTTTTAAACACTAATTGTTCGTTTTGTTGTCGAATGTCTGTTTTAGTGGCCATCTGGATTGTGTGAGATGGCTTTTAATAAACCGAGCCTTGACTGACGTAATTGATATCAACCAGCGAACTCCGTTAGACTTGGCAGAGGTAAGGGGAATTAATTTTTGTTTATGCTAGTTATTTAAAGAAGTCCGAAATGAAGGAAAAGCAACGTTATTCTGTAAAAAATTGAATCTAGGAGTGGTTTAGCTGCACCACCTTAAATAAAATAAAACACTTTGACAAAAGAACTTAGAAAATAATGAGATAGATACATATTTTAAATACCGCACTCATTCAAAAGAGTTAGGAAAGCGACGGTTTATCTAAAATTCTTGCTCAGCCTAAAATTCTTTCGAACATTTTTTTTCTGTCATCACTAAAATGCTGGAATTTTGCCCTACATCCCTTTCCCTGGGGAGATTTACTGGAATCTAGATCAAACCTACCCTGGCTATAGATCTGATCCAAATTGTTACTCAAAAATAAAGGCTTCGACCAAAAACAAGCTGGTTATATAACTTCTGTGACAACAAATTATATAGTTAAATTTTTATTTCTTTCTTGACAAATAGATCTTAAAGACTTCAAGGAAAGATCTTCGGAGTTGATATCAAGGAAGGAAGGGCAGGGGGGGGGGGGGGGGGAGGGGGGATGGGTTTTTTAAAAATTAACCAGTAG
>JAOBAY020082471.1:0-10718 GCA_025331085.2 Zoanthus sociatus
TAATAAATCGAGTTAACAAATCTATTTATAGTGAATCGATTCACTATAAATAGACTTGTTAACTGGATTTATTACCACACTGACGATAAGGGTTGTCCCTCGAAACGTGTATAGTTAATTATAGAATAAAATGATGTAAAGTTTAAAATCAAGAAGATCGTTTATACATTCTAAAGATAATAAGAATTCTCCTGCTCAATCGACGTTTTGCCTTTGGAACAATCTTAGGCTAGGGAACTGAAAATGTTAAGAAAAAAACTTGAATATTAATATCCGTGAAACACTATCTTTTCACAAACTGAAGTACTATATATATTGTCAGCCTCCAATCGCAAGAACAAAAAAGCGTATAAGAGCACCTAATGGCATTATACGGTTGATTTTTAGAATTTAGTAATATATGACAGTCAATAACAAAATAACATTTTAAGCCTCCAGTGGCTGGGAAAATATGAACATTGATTCTGAACAAAAAATTTTTGGGTCTTAAAAAAAAAGTGTAATAGACCGAAATTCTTTCTTTTATTCAACCCCAATAAGCTGCGATTTATACAAGGCGTCCACTAAGCTGAAGTAAGTGTCCGTTGGCTTTGTCAATAAAAAGATTTTGTAGGTGGGAATTATTCCTAAAATTGGTCGTGGTTTCAGTAGCATTAAAGGAAAAACTATCTGGAAGCTGGTGGTCCGCAGAGCTTAAAATGGTAGCCATTTGCTATTAACATATCTTTTTCTTCATGTCCGGTTTGTGATAGCGATTCTGTCGTTGTCGATCCGACATACTCTTTGTGTTTTTATATATGTATGTTTTACGTGAGTGCTGAAGGAGAAAGTCCGCTTTTAGATTTAGAAATGAGAACAGAACTGCAAGGTGTGAAAATTATCTTGTAAAAAGAAATATTGACATTGTTTCCTGATTGACGTGCATTCAAATATCACTTCCCAAAGTTTGAAATATAATGCATCTGTCAATTTGCAATAAGATAGAAATTAACATAATTAATTAATTCAGAATTTGCGTTTCGCATTCATATAATCGTGCCATTTTCATCTCGTTGCTCGAGGCAGAGAAGTGAACTGTTTTTTCATAACGTGTCACATCCGCTGAAAGTTAAGGCATATATAAACCGCTCGGGTGTTTTGAGTTGAGATTCTTTCGTTCTCGAACACGTTAAAATAGTGCGGAGACGTCGATAGCCTGTCACATGCCACGGCGTGGCCCTTGCTGTCAAATTTCGTTTGACATATCTTTAAAAATTACTTGTGACATACTTTTTAATATAAGCAAGAGGAAGATCTTTTTTTATTTACCACTGTAAATTTATGAGAGGTTAAGGAAGTGGAGTTTAAATTTTATGCTCACTTAGAGGACAAAAATATAAAAAGTTTGCTTTGGCATAAGGTTTGACTAACTTTGAGAAGTTAAGTAAACCTCGACACATAATGACTGAGAAATCGAAGTTTTTCCAGTTGTGTTTTCTTGTGTTGCATGTAGCGGAGATGAAAACTCATGGCGCGTGGCGGTGGAGACGATTTTCAAATGGAAACTTCATCGTCGGAGGTCTTTTTCCTGTGACGAGCGGTACAAAGTGTAATCACCTGAATCAAAATGGAATAATCGAAGCAGAATCCTTGGTTTTTGCTGTGAATATGATAAACAGAAATAAAACCTTTCTTGGTAATATCACTTTGGGTTATGACCTTAGAGACACCTGCAAAAAGAGGGACATCGCTTCGGAGCAGGCAAGGGATCTTGTTATTGAAAGAAAAAGAGAAAAAAATTGCACATCGAACAAAATATCTGGCGACAAACTAGTAGCTGTAATTGGCCCGTCGACGTTCGAAACTGTTAACGCAACAAGTGACATATTCAGCTCTCGCAAAAAAGTCCAGGTAAGGTGAAAACGTCTTTAGTTCTCAATTGAGTTTCTCTCAACTAAAACCTTAATAAATCTGTTTTGAAACGGATTTTTTTCATTCTTAGATCAATATCTTTTATTAAATTTGTCAGTTTCGAAGAAAAAATTTGCAATTACAATTTACTCCAATTAATAATTGTAAGTACATGAAGCTGATATTAAGTTGAAAATGAACATCTTGTTTAAAACTAGTTGAAATGTGATCCATTTTTTGTCGTGCTTATGAAAACCTGCTTTGGAGCTATTTGAGAACTTTAACAGTCATTTTCGAGAAGATTGATAATTTCTTTCGAGTGTCTGTGCGCTTCACTGGGCAATTTCTATCAAAGCGGCGAAAAGTATTTTTATTCAGAGGATTGGATAATTTTTGAGCGCCTCATTCGTTAAAAATATTATTTCGTTAAAAATATTAAATATTAGCATTTTCATCGCTGTTAATGGGAAAAAAGTGCGATTGACAGTTGGGGAAGTCCTTTTGTATTCACATCTTAAGGGTGTTTGCAGGAGCCGGATGTTTAGAAGGAGAAGCTTATGTGTTTTCTCGGTTGCATTTCACGTGTGAACATAAAACTTTGCTGTAATTCACCTCAACTCTGGACTGTTATCACCGCGCAAAGTTAAACGGTGAAATATCTTTTAAACAACTCGAAGGCTATTTTAATTATCTATTCACATGCGCGCCAAACCTCCTGGAAAGATTAAATGTTTTAAAAATCACTAAGGCAATATCAAAAGTTTTGTTTTTTAAATGATTTTAAGGTCTATTTTATGCTTAAAGTTTGAATTATTTTAACATGCATATATAAAAGGCAAAGTTAAAACAAGCGATTTTCCTCTTATTTTGTTGCATTACCTTTTACAAACACCTATATTTCAATAACAGATATCGGAAATGTTTTCTTTGATATCGTAAACATGTGAAAAGAAATTTATTAAAAACAGATCAGTAAATGTTGAATTTGAAAATAGCCGCTCGAATAATCGAATCCGTTTAAATATTCTAGATGACTGAAAGGATATACCAGTTTTTCGCACGTTTTTGCTTCGTTTAATATTCATTTTAATAATTGCAGTTTTATGGTCGTGGGTATGGAAATTCAAACGATAAGTCACAATGACAAGTAGTGTAATCTTCAACGAAAATCCAAAATAATCAAAGATAACTATTCTTAACAGACAATATACCTTAAATGACAGGGGCAAACGAAAAAACGCCGACAAACAACCACAATTTATCAAATTATTTCTATATTACTTTGATTGCCTCTTCTTTTTTTTTTTTTTTTTTTTTTTTAGCTTTCAGTTGCAAGTGAATCGATGAAATCTGGTTTGTTTTTGTTGTGGCAAATGTAGAACGGTTGAAAATGAAATTCCAATTTTTCATTACAAAATGCTTTCAGAATATAGCGCGGACAGGTATATTTTTGATAAATCTCGATTTACTTTGCATTTTTATTATTCAAATTTAAAACAGATAGATTTACCAGATGAATGATGACAATTACTTAAAAGTTGTCCATTGAAATCAGATGGCTTACCATCACACAATTATAAACTGTATGTTTTTCCATTTTCATTGCTATGAGAGGTCTAATAGATCTTTAGTTGTTTGCTAACTTAGAATTCTTCTGGCATTTAAAAGCATTAACGGCTATTTGTTGCTGAGATAAATCTCAGCTGGCTTTATTTATATATAGTTTAGCTATTATAAATATAAAAATTACTTATAAAATAAGCAACTTTCGTTCACTGTAAATTTCCGCGTGGTCGATTGGTCAAAGTCGATCACATGATTTGGACAAGTCATAGAACAGATGCTCTGCCGTAGCGGACAAAGCTTGTTTTGTATTTTCCGAATTGAAGCTAAAATTTAGCTAAACAAACTAAACAGAATTGGACTCTTGTTTTAAACGTCTTCAGGTTACGGGCTTTCTAACGTTCGAAATCATATTAAAATCATGAATGCTTTAGCTACCAAAGCATAACTCTTCAGGTATAGTAAGGAGAGGGCACTCAACATTTTGGCTTCGCTACTCATTTTCAAAATTTTATTTCTCTGTAAAATAAAAATAAATAAATGCGCTGTAATAAATTACCGTCTTTGCTTGCTCTAGAATAACTGGAGCTTTTAGCTAGAATACCCCAGCTGTCACTATTGTACTGAGTGAAAGAGGGGTAGATTAGAGCCACAATAAAATTTTTCACAAATTTAAGCTTTTTAAGACAATCTAGTATAAGAAATATAATCCCAAGTAAATAAGATCTTAGTGCGAACAGAATCAATCAACTTTTTCGCAGATGTTTTTTAGCATGCAAATAAATATTTTTATTTATTTGTTTATTTGAGTTTTTTTATCTTTTTTATCTTTCTCATTTTTTTTGTCGAAAAAAATAAATACGTACGAACTTCTCGCCCATTTTTCACTGCGGCCTCTAAGAAGCGACGTACTTGTATTGTTCTTCATTCGAAAAAGGAAGCTGTATCGGTTGGGGGGAAACTTGTTTTTTTTAATTTTTTTCAGTTTTCTTTATCAAAGATTTGATTATCGGATAGAGACTTATCAAAATTTCTTCCCATGCGATCAAAATGGTGAAGTCCCGGCAAATGGACAAATGCATAAAACGTCATCAATCATTATCAAAATACACAAGTTAAGATAAAACTCAACACAAAAGGAAAAACCGGTGCATAATATATGTATTTTCAAAGAAATGAAGTTAGCTTTTTGTGTGTTTTTTTTAACTAATAAGATAATTAAATTACTTAACAAGTTTTCTCTGTGAATGCTCAACTTGACCAGTTGTATTGCTAAATTCTCCCAACTTGTGCCCATGTGAACAAGATTGAGAGAATTTTACTTTTAATCTTTAGTAGTTTGCTTTGTTTGATCAATTCTCAATTTCTTATTAACAAATGTCATATTTTGTGTGTATTATGTAAGGAGAAATTGAGCTTTGATAGCACACTGAGACTGAAAGGGTTGAGGGACCATTCATTAATTCTTATAATAATTTGTTTATAATAGAGAGTTTAAGCATTGGGCGTTCTTGTTTTCACGGAGGCCAACCGGAATTAAACTGTCAGCAGATGTCGCGTACCTGAAAATGTCATGCGGTTGTGGTGATCATTACGGAGGCCTGCAATCTGCTTTTTTGCCTCCGTGTTGGTCTGTCAGAACTGCGAAGTCTTTTTTATCAAAGGAATGGTTTCAAGCACTTCACAAATTTTCAACAAGTAAATAATTTAATTGCAGTTAGTTTAACACTGACTTTTGCTCCAAGTTGTTGCTGTATGTGAAGCCATATTTTACAAATATTTAAAGTTTGTTTACGACTTGGCACTTGAAAGTTAGTTTTCGCGCCTTTTTACACTGCGTGCGTCCGTCGTGATACTACGTGTCCTGCTTAAGTTAAAATTTTGCGCCAAAACGCCGCTCTCGATCCAGTCCACTCACGGAAAATAGACCTCCGTCGTGAAGAAATGTTGTAGTGCTTAAGCTGTCTGTCAGGGTTGCCGCGGTCCTTGATAATCCCGCATGGAAAGTCCTGGAATTGGGAGCAAAAATTTTCAGGCCCTGGAAAGTCCTTGAATTGGGGTGGTGGTTTTTGAAAATCCTTGAACAGGCAAAAAATTTCTTTATTTATTTCCAAAAATAATAAAAATATGCTCTTAGTTAAAATATTTTTGATACGACAGCGCTGTAAAACATAAACCGTGACTTTGCAAGACCTGGTTTTTGTCTAAAAGCTATCTGTCATTGGTTATTTTTCATTTTCAGGATTAGCCAATTCAGTAAAGCCGGATAATAGAGTTTTGTTTTGAATAAAGGGGGGGAAGTGTTCAGTTTTTTGTTGGTGATGAAAAACGGTAATGATGGTGATGATGATGGTGATGATGATGATTGTAATGGTGATGATAATGGTGATGGTGATGATGATGATGATGATGATTATAATGGTGATGATGATGATTGTAATGGTGATGATAATGGTGATGATGGTGATGGTGATGATGGTGATGATGGTAATGATGGTGATGATGATGGTGATGATGATGGTGATGGTGATGATTGTAATGGTGATGATAATGGTGATGGTGATGATGGTAATGATGGTGATGATGATGGTGATGGTGATGATGATGATTGTAATGGTGATGGTGATGATGATTATAATGGTGATGGTGATGATGATGGTGATGGTGAAGGTGATGATGATTATAATGGTGATGGTGATGATGATTATAATGGTGATGGTGATGATGATGATTGTAATGGTGATGATAATGATGATGATGATGATGATGGTGATGATGATGATTATAATGATGATGATGGTGATGATGATGATGATGATGATGATTATATATAATGGTGATGATGATGATGATGATGATGATTGGATAATGGTTGTGGTGATGATGATGATAGGGATGATGATGTTGGTGATAATAATGAAAATGATGACAATGATCATACTGATGATAATGGTGATGGAGATGTCGATGATAGCGATAATGATGCTGATGATGATGATGATGATGATGATGATGATTGGATAATGGTTGTGGTGATGATGATGATGATGATAGGGATGATGATGTTGGTGATAATAATGAAAATGATGACAATGATCATGCTGATGATAATGGTGATGGAGATGTCGATGATAGCGATAATGATGCTGATGATGATGATGATGAAGAAGATGCTGATAATTGTGATGATAATGTAACGTGCGCAAAGGCCATATTGTAACTTGTATGTATACTAGCCGATTCTTAATTGAGATTATCACTTAATTTTCAGAAAATCAATTAAATCTTTCAGTTTCCAAGTTTAGAATACAATCATGACTCAATATTTTGTTTATTTACAGATTACTTATTCCACCGCGAGTGTTAAATCTCGCAGTAAGAATCTATTACATCTCGTCCCTTCAGCCAAGTACGAAGCAAAAGCCATAGCGGATGTTGTTAGGAAATTCAACTGGACATTGGTTAATATAATTTCTTCAGGCGAAAATTATTCCACTCGCCAGCGAGTTTATTTGGAAGAAGAACTTAAGCAAAGAAACATTTGCATAGCCAAGCGAGTGCAACTGATGCGTCGTTGTATGAAAGCAGAGCTTCAGAAGACTGTCTCTCGTTTCAAAGGTCGCCAGTTTAGCAGAGTGATTGTTCTTCTTGCAGATACAATCACTGCTGCAAAGATATTTCAAGAAGCTAGGATACAAAAGTTGAAATCCTTCTTGTGGATTGGGGGGCAGTCTTGGAGTGATAGCAAGTATCTGTTAGAAGAATACAATGATATTATCGAAGGAAGCTTAGGGGTTGGTTTGATCGCAAAACATACTGGACAATTAAAGGACCATCTAAATGAGGTTTTGTCTCAAACAACCACCGATAGTTTGTTTCGCAGAGGAATTAGACATCCAATCTTTTGCAAGAACAATAGCTTCATTCCAAGGCAACGAACAGTACTCAAAAATAGTGAATTTATCAAAGTAAATGATTTGTCTCTTGAAGGAAGTTCAAGAATCGTTGATTCAGTTTTTTTGATTGCTCAAACATTACGCGAAGCTCGTAAACAAAACAATTTCAAAAGCAAGATTAGGCTGGCTGCAAACTCTAGTAGTACTATGCGCCTTGATTTCGAGGCAGTATGTTCGAAGTTATTCACAAGAGATAAAAATGGAAATATTATAGGACAATACCGCGTAACAAACTTCAAGGAAGATAAAAAGGGGAAACTTCAACCCATATCTGTTGGGTTGTGGCAGTACACGACAAAATTATTGGAAGGTTTAAGTCTCAGTATCAAGGATGTTTCATTCCCGAAGCATATTAACGATGTGGCTTTATCAAGATGCTTGCCTAATTGTCGTCCAGGAACATTCGTAGAGAAGAACCATATAGTATGCTGCTTGCGGTGCAAGAAATGCCCCAAAGGAACATACAGTACTGTATTTAGGTCGGGCGTATGCCTGCGGTGTTCGGAAAACCAAATGCCGAATTTGAGTCAAACTGGATGCCAAGACAAACCGGAAAACTACCTCAGCTTAGAAGACGTTTCTTCTTTAGTGCTGTTAGTGGCCTGCGTCCTTGGAGAGAGCACGACTCTATTTGCAGTCATCATCTTTGTAAAGTTTCTCAAAACTCCTGTGGTGAAGGCATCCAATATGATGTATAGTTTCTTTATCTTGGTTGTGTTGTTTGTCTGGTTCACAATACCTGTGTTTTTCATCGGAAGACCGACAAATAGCACATGCGCACTAAGAGTCTTATCTCCGCCCATCTTATACACTGCTGTCAGTGCAGCACTGCTGACCAAAACAAAAAGGCTCATTCGCATATTCTCTACCTTAAAGAAGAAACACCGTTTTTTAAGCAACGCGTGGTTCGGATTTCTCGCATGCGGTTTAATTTCTGTTCATTTTGTGCTCGGTTTGTTGTACCTTTGGAAATTTCCCCCAACCATTTTGATTGACAGTAACCATGACGACTGGATTATTGTGGAATGCAGTCATAATCTTGCCCTGGATGTCGTTGCGTCAGTGTATAACGCTGTATTGTGTATTACAGGGGCGTACTTAGCTTTCAGCTCCCGGAGCCTCCCACAACACTACAACGAAGCTAGACACATTTGTATTGTGATGTTTCTTTTCCTTGTGTCATGGGCTGCCTTATTGATTACGCAATATGGACAGCCCGACGGCAAACTAAAGTCCGCTATTATAAGCTTTACATTGATTGCGGGCGCATATTGTGTACTTTTTTTCATCTTTCTCCCGAAACTGAGAGTAATCCTTTTCAGGCCAGAAAAAAACACAATGCGCGCTACTCTAGAGGGAACTAGACGCTACTCTGTGGATGTAGCCGCAAATATTGACGTGCCCACGGCCAAGTTTGATGGCAGAAGGCGGCACACGTCTCCCGCGTGTTTACCCGCAGATACGGCACTCGATTTGATGACCAGCGCGCTGCCAAGCCACCTGTCTCTTGGCTGTAGAGTATCGGGTGACCTGTTGATGAAAACGATAGATGAAGTTTGCCATATTGAGCAGGTCGCTATTACCTTGAAAGAGCTACCACAGGAAGAAATGGCTACGAAATAAATTGTAATAGTAATAATAATAATTACAGTTCTTGCGCATTTCGCAAGCCTCGATGCGCCTACATAAATTAAAATAAATCTACGTAATGAATTGCTAAATTATATGAACAATGTTGACTATTACTATTAAGAAGTTGAAAAATTTTAAAATTTAGGACGAGATTTTAAACTGATTTACGAATTCAGAGATTTTGATATGAAATGGCATTTGGTTCCAGAGTCTTGTGGTATCACCAGAGAAGGCACGGTCACCGTATTTCACTGAGGTAGATTGAGGAACAGACAAGAGACCTTGGTTGCTTGGGCGGAGGTTGTGGGCTGGAGTCATACCTTTTTGGAGTCGCGATTGATAGCATGTGGTCACAGATTTATATAACTTCATTCTGCTCCAACGCCTTTTTCATATCGTTTTACTAAATTCCGCTTTTTAGCTGCAATCTATTTATCAGCATTTACCTCTTCCCAGGCACTCCAATTTTTTCCATTTTAAAAACTAAAGTCAATCTTTTTACCATAATGTGAGTCATCACAACAAACCAAAAGAAAACTTTCAATTGTAAATATATAATCAATGGAGTGTAAATAAAGTTAATATCAGTGTAAGTATTGTTATAATGTGAATCTCGACAAGTTTTTAAATGTTTGATGGGTTCCTTTACTGTGTGTAATTCAGTTGGAATTTCTGTGTGTTATTCAGTTGGGAAACCTTAGCTAGCATCCGTTACTCTCTTATCTTTTTCTCACTGTTGATAGCCAAAACACTTCCGCAGTAATCTCGCCGAATCCACCTGGCACTCTCTTTGTGTTGGTTTATATTGTAGGCTCAAAACGTACGAAACCCAGGGGGTACTGCCATATAAGGCTTCCTCCAAGGTCCATTGTCTCCCTTTCCTCGCCTTCTGGTGGAATGTATACTACATGTCCACGGTGAACTATGGAGCTTAGTCCAACGTACTTGCCCACCAGCCACCGACTCTCCAAACCCAACTCGCGCTTCAGTGGTCCGGCCTTGTCAAACGCCTTCTTTCTCAGATACCGGTGCTCCATAGGGAGCAGCCAAGCACGACTTCCAGCCGAGTACCTTGGCACGCTGCTCTGCTGCAGCTGTTGCCGCCGCTGTTGGCCACAGACGTAACGGAAGGCCTGACGCACTAAGCAAGGTTCTGGTGCGATCCTTGATCCATCTCACCGTAGATTCCGCCTGTCCGTTACCTTGTGGTACTCCTGGTTCCGACCATGTGCCGTAGACACCTTGATCTCGTAGCCAGTTTCGAAAACCATGATTGTAGAACTCACCCTTGTCGGCATGAAAGCGATAAACTGGAAAACCATGACCTTGTAGGTACAGCACCATGTCCTGAACCCCTCGCTTAACTGTGCCAGACTGATTGTTGGGTAGGGCGATGGCAAACGTCAGAAACGTCATCTCCGGTGGCTTACAATCGCCGCTCTGCATAACTACGTCTGGGTTACTTGCTGCCTCATCTTCAACAAGCTCCTCCTCAACAGGTTCCTCTTCCCCCGGTGGTTCTGAAGGCTCATACTCCGCCACATCCCCGTCACCGACCCAGTCATCGTCCTGACCATTGACACATCCGATAACTTCCACCTGAGGTGTTTCAAGCGGTAGAGTCGCTCTGGCCTCAGGGTCACCGAACAACTCGTCCATGTCACGCTGCTGCTCCTT
>JAOBAY020082481.1:0-10718 GCA_025331085.2 Zoanthus sociatus
CAAACAAATAAATGATGCTGAGTGTTTAATTAATTTGACAAAAATGACGACCCTTTTTAAGTTTAAAAACTAATATGTTTCAACAGTTACAACTGTTATCATCAGAGTGAAACAAAACTAACTGGAAACAAATATAGTAAAGAGTAATTTGCATCAATACAAAGACTAATAACAAAGTTTCAGATCGGTTATTGTTTAAGCTGTTGATTTAAAGAAGGCTTACACAATTAATATGCAGTGCTCCTACATCTTGAGGGTGAATTTAGTGTCGGCACAGTCAATTATGAAAAAGCATTCACTAGAGCCTGCATCACGGCATGCCCTTCACTCACCCACTGTTTAAGAATGTTGGATTTTTTTCTGAAGAAAAGTGTTAACGAACGCATGTAGATAAGTGATGAAAAGTTTCATCTCTGTAGCTGGCGTTACAGCCTGCACAAACAAACTTTTAAAATATAAACGACACAAGATCTTGATTCTTTGGGAATTGATCCTCCCCTTCGCACATCATTGAAAGATCCCTTAATCGGTACCTGAATATCAAACTAGGAAAACCTGAATTTGTTTTTAAACAAAATGGGCAAAATATACACCTTTCTATTGTAATTTGCCACTTATTGGTCCTTTCTCTAGTCTGAGCCAAAAACAACTACATTCTTTAGCCAAATATTATTGTCCGAATATGAATATTCTAATAGTTTTCACCTGCTTTCGGATCCGCCGCTTTTTCAGCCCTACAAAGATATGGGAGACCTCTAAACAAAAAAGCATACAAGGCAGGATATTTGACTGTCTTTGCCCTCGCCAAATACAGCCTCTTAGATTTGTTTTTAGGTGTTTAAGTGATTGTTTGCATTTCTGATGTCCTCATGCCAAGATATAAGTTTCATGTCACACCAAGAAGCCCGAGTAAACGCCTGTAGGAGTTCTGTTCTTCATGTTCTCAGCTTCGCTTAGCTTCGTCCATGATTCAAAATTAACAACTTTTTTTCTCTAATTCTATTAGTAAATGGGCCGTGCATTATAAAGAGACTAAAGTTTTAAGTAATTAAAAAGATTTGTCTCAAAGAAGATTGATTGAAGCTAGCTAGTTCCAAACACAGAAACCTTACTTTTTGAGCTTGTAAATGCCAACCGCCATCAGAATAATAAAAAGAGAAGCACTGCAGACAATAATGGCCACCATTACTCCAGCAGAAACTGAACCTGATGAGCTGCCAGCAAGACTTGATCCAAGCACAACTGCTCCAGGTAACTCGTCAACTTGCAGTTTCTGTTTTATTGCTTTTACTGGTCCATGGTTGGTTCTCACCGTGTGAGCAACATTTAGGCCAATCTTCAATACATTACTTTCAAACCTCCCGTTCATGTCACATGCCCTTATCTGGTGGTTGGGAAAAAAATGGCATTTATTACAATCTGTCAATTTATAATAATATTTCTTCTGAAATAAAATCATCTTGATAGTCAAAACTTTACAACAAACATTTTATTTCAGAAAAAAAAATTGTTGAATGCCAACATTTTGTTACAATCCTGGAAACGTTTTTAAGTCATTGACTGCATAGAGTATGCTAGATAAATACAGTTAACGTGATTCAGACAAACGAAAAAACTCATATAACTTTATAATATTAATAGATAAAATATAATAGAAAATTCTCATTTTGGCAAAAAAGTCATCTGGGAATCAAGGTTTACTTTTCTGTTGGGCTAACTGTTTAATATATACTAAATGAATCATGGAAATACAAAGAGTCAATTTTCAGTTTTTAAAATGCCAAGATATACTCTAGTTATGCCGCAGATTGAATCATAACTCTAAATACTACGTGCATTTTGACTGGTCAACAAGTAAGTTTTCATAAATGATGTGAATGATACCATTAGCTGTCTCCAAGTTGTAAGAATTTACAGTTTTACGAAAGAAATAAAAAGATCTGTGCATAAAATTAATGCTTTGTATATCGTCTTTCTTCTTGTCAAGTCAGTAAATATTTTTGTAAAAAAATAAATCGTGTCAGTTCTCTGTCCCTTTTTATAGCCTAGTGTAAACTTCAGCAAAGTTTGTGAGAATTCTTGAGCAGCTGAAAACCACGTCATAAATTTTCACTGATCTGCTTTTGAATTCCCCCAAACGTTCGTCTCTCAGTTTTTACCAAGCTATGAAGTCATAAAGAAAATGCTTTATTTCTTGAATGAGTCTTAAAATATTGGCAAAAAATATTTCTATTTATACTTACTTTAAACTCACGCTGGAGTTTGCTGTTTGGCAAAAGGTTAACATAAACTAAGTTCTGTAGCACTTGTTCATACGCCTGGGCATCTGCAACACCTCGGATCACAAAACCATTACTGTTATTATAAATCTTCATCTCATAGTCATCAAGAGCAGTTCCGTGCCCCTCACTTTTTGGGAACATCAGGTATTCTCCTTTCTTCATGGCTGGCTTCACGGAGACTTCAACAGAATCAATATAAAACTTATCACCACAACCTTGTTTACCAATCTTGAATTTGCGACAAAGTGAGACTCCAAAGCGCTTGAGATGATTACTTGATGGCACCAAATCTGTACATCCTTTGATGGTGATTTTCGGAAACACCACTGGTTTAACATAAATATTGACAGAAAAAGTTGGTAGAGGCCAATAACCAGATTTGGACACCACTCCAATTGTTCTTTGTCCTGGGGTTGGTATCAAGCACTTGTTTCTATAAGTGACTTTTTGAAGCATTTTGTGAAAGTTCTCTGGTTTTCCATGGCCAGTTATCCTCAGAGTATCAAAGCCTTCAACATTTACATTGAAACCTTCCGTCAACTGACCGTCAATGTAAATGTGTTCTTTGCATGCAATGAAGCATTCCACAATCTAATAATGGAACAGAAAAATTCAGTTATGAGTATCACTTCTGAACAAGAAAACTTCCGCATAATTTTCTTAAGATATACAGCAACAGGGATGTACTTATCAATGACAGACCTAATTTAAGTATTTGGGATATATTTTGGATAACTTATTCCAAAACAGAGTCTTTTCATTCAAGGTTTATTTCAAAAATATAATTATATGGAAATTTGTTTTTTTAAGTTGTAGCAAATAAGCTTCATGTTAAAAACAATAATTTTATATTTACAATTACAAGATAATAACAATAGCACCACTTGCATTCACAAGATTTTGCTCTTTTAAATGTGATGATTGTATATAGTGTAATATTAGCTTTAATAATAGTTTGTTATTTATTTTATAGCTTTGCAATACATGAATTTGAAAATAAATAAAAATAAAAAAATAAAAATAAGAAAAAAATTTAAAATAATTCATAAAGAACACCTTCTTCCATTCCTGTTTAAAATCTGCCTCGACAGCAAACAGCACTATAAATTGCCTAAATCCTGACCCAAACAAACAAATTAAAATAATTAAGATTTGAGTTTAACAATTAAAAACTAGATCTAGACTTTGAACTGTTAATAAATAAGTGAACATACTACACGGATCATTTTGGGTTTCCACACACTTTCACTGATAAAATATTATGTGGAAACCTGAAGATTAATTCCCAACCCACTGATAAAAAAGTGTTCTTATTAACACATAATAATAATCTCTAATAACATAATTTAGGATTCTTTTATCAAACAATGAGTACCAGCATCTGCTGGGAGCTAACATGCGATGGATTAGTGTCCAGTCCAGGTGGAGTCTAACACTACAGAAACCAGAAATAAGCGCCGGCTCGAGGGGCCACTAGGCTCGTAAAGGATTTAGCTTTAACATTCAAATTAGCAAAGATACAAAAAATAACATAATCATTTACCTTTCAACTATAAATCAAAATTGAATTAAGAATGACACTTATTTAAAATTTCATTGAGTAATTAATTCGCTTTTTTACAAATATCGAATATAGCAAGTTCTTACTTTATGTTTTAACTTATATATGAATATATAGATTACTCATTTCTGATTAATAACTACTTATATCATTGCAGCTTTCAGTATTTTCATTATGCCACTTTCATTGGTCGCTTCCAAATCAGAGGGCAAACTAATTGTATACAGATCCTAAAAAAGTTGTTTCGGACGGACAAATCGTCTGATAAAAACAGCTTGTCCGTCTCTTTTGCCGTTTGAAACGAGATTTTTTTTTCGACGTTTGCTAAATTCTAAATTCCAACAAATTCAACAAATTTGTTTCTCTAGTGTGAAAACGGAAAATGGTCATGATAGCCTGAGTGAAGGTTAAAATAATACAATTTAAACGAATCTACTACTTCTACCAGTTTAATCAATCATTTTGTTTCTCATAAATGGAATGCTACGTCGGTGTCTCTACAGAAACAGTTTTTGACTCACTCCTACGAAGGACTCCAGAAGTACACAAAATTCTTTTCACTATGGTGTAAAATTTATCGTTTTTTTAAAACTTTGTTGCTCAGCTTACTATGAATATTCTCAGGTGCTTAATATAAGGGGGGAAAATTGGGGATGGGGGTGGCAATTTTTAGGAACTCACAATAAAGAACAAAACTTTCGTTCAGCCATGATGATAACTTTTCAGTTCAACTATGACACAGTGTCTTTTATGGTTGGTATCCTTTGTATTATAGACGCCTTTAGTTAGTACAGCAAACAATTCGACGGCTTTTCGAGACAGGAGAGATGAAAAAAGGAGGATTTTTTCCACATTTCTACTTAATTGTCTTTAATATCATGTAATTATTGTTTCATGTTTCATAAACAAATTAAAATCTGATCTTAACTGTAGGTTCAAGCAACAGTAGTTGGAACATTGGCTGCATTTTTTGCTGCCATCATGGGCTGGGTCAAAGATGGTGATAGTGGAAGTGAGCAAATTCATCATGCAACGCTGTTGTGTGCAAGTAGCCTGGTCACTGCAACTCTTGCAAGTTTCATTCTAGGATCACTGATGATAGCTGTCATATTGTTCTCTCGAAAGTGTGGCGTCAACCCTGATAATATAGCCACACCCATTGCTGCTAGTCTAGGAGACCTAACAACATTGGCCCTGCTGTCTGCAATAAGTGGTTTCTTGTACAAGTGTATTGGTTAGTTACTTTCTCTTGACCTTTCATCTATAGCAGAGCTTGAAATAATTTTTAAATTTGTCTGGACAAATTTTCCAATCATTTCAGTATTTAGTTGAAAAAAACTGGAATATGGTTGTAAAACCGCCGACCCCTGGCTGTTATTTTTAGCTGCGTATAATTATTTACTTTGTATCTGCTTTATATAATCATTACAAAGGTTTTGACACAGTGGTTGTAAATTTAAAAACAAGCACTATTTTTATCTCAACTATATACTGTACTATATGTACAACATTATCTTCATCATCATGATCATCTTCATCATCATCTTCATCATGATTATGATTATCTTCGTCATCATCACCATCATTATCATCTTCATTATCATCATCATCATTATCATCTTCATAATCATCTTCATCATTATTTTCATCATCATCTTCATCATGATTATGATCGTCATCATCTTCATCATCATCATCATCTTCATCATAATCATCATTATCATCACCATTATCTGGATCAGTGTAAGATTATTTAATTTCAGAACCTTTGTTTTTTAACATTATTAAAAACTAGAACACAACTTGATAATGAGCAAAGAATAAACATTAATTTTGTCAATAGCTTAAGTTAAGCTAATTAAATCCTTAATAAGCCAAGTGGCCCATGAAGCTGGTGCTTAACTCCAGCAGATGAGAGTCTTTGACTCCTCTCAGGCAAGATAGTAATCCTTTGCAGACCAATGAAGCACTAACCTTCAAAATGTCAATGTTTTGCTTTCTTTTTTGCATTGTCTTACTTAGAGTAATATTTTCTACTAGTAGTTTTTAGGCGATTCGGATGTTGGTCTTTCAGGGCTTAAAATAACGGCCGGTCAACGGACAATGTCCGGTCAGAATGATGACTTGACTGGATAAAACATGCCATTGACGGTCATGTTGACTGCTCTTGCATATTCCTTTTTTTTTAAACACTGTAACATCTTGAATAAACTGTTGTTGAGATCACTAATTGAATATCTTTGTCATTGATCTGTACTACTTATAATTTGTTACAATGCATTTGGCATCAAGTGGATTCTGTTCTTACCAGAGCTGCTGCCCAGCACTTTACCTCTTTCTCCAACTAGTATCAATTGATGTGTTCAGTATTAAGACTTGCAGCACTAGCCACTGACTTATTTGGTTTTATCATCATTCTATAGGTACACACCATTGGATTGCTCCAATTATTAGTTTAGGATTTTTCATTATTTTACCACTTTGGATCAAATTGAGCCATTACAACAACTTTACACACGATGTGCTATACAGCGGCTGGACACCGGTAATCAGTGCAATGGTCATTAGTAGGTGAGTTACTGTCATTAATACCGGTAAATGGTATGGGTTTCTAGCAGCTTTTTTTATGTATATAAATCAGAGCATTTGGTTTAAGAATGGGGTATACATATCATTTTTTATAACTGATAAGTTGGTTTAATGTTTTATCTAGGGTAAGGAACCTTTAATTGTCAATCCAAATTGCAGCTGAAATGATTATGGTTTTATTTTGGTTAGACTGTGACCTTTTTCAGTAGTTTCTTGAGAACAGCTACTCTACAGTAGAATAAGATAGCAATATTCAGCTGAACTAGCTCTGACATGGGTTTGGGGTTCTAGGGTCCCAGTGTCACATCCCCATTCGGAAAATTCCATCCTCCACCCCCCCTCCCCCACAGGAATTAGTGGACTATTCTCATATTAATTTTGAGCAATACAAGATCCTGTTAGACTAGTTACATCTATCACTTCTCTATTTAACTCTGAATCTAATCTTTAAACAAGGGACGAATAGATCAACCATTTTGTATTATTAATTAGAAGTTTGCTTGTAAGTGCCTCTGCCTGGCTAGCCCAGTTTGTAAGGTGCGAGAGGTTTGGGTACTATTCCCAGTTGGATCAACTGTTAAGGTCTTAAAATAATTGAGGTGAAGGTACTGCCTTTGTTCTAGCATCTGCTTAGATCTTTGTGTATTCTCAGATAATTATAAGGTACATTAAACCGTAGGCTGATTCTCTCTTTATTCTATTAAGGGAATTAAAAGACCCACACACACTTGTGGTCTTTCTACTGTGTAATTATTTATTGATTGAATTTACTGTTGTATAGAGTATAATATGTATGTTAGCCGCTATTGCGAACTATCAACATTAGTAAGACTCTCAAAATGCTGACTCTCTGCTTGCATTGTAAAATGACACTGTATATTTTTGTATATTTGTAATGTTATGACCTGTAAGTGTAATTGGGAGTATCTTTCCTCATTTCCGTTTCCTCTCCAGTATTACTTTTGCGCATATTCGGAATTATGACGAAGTTTCTCTGTATGTTCGGACTTCAGGTTCCTTCAGGACTTCAGGAAACTTTTACTATTGTACAAAACATGTTATGTTTGAGCTGCTGTTGCGAAACTATATACTGTACATACCGCGTTCCTTTTTTATAAGAACGTCGAATTTTTTGACTGAGGCTAACATTTTTAAATATTTTCGGAAGATCAGCCTCAAATGTTCTTTAACATGTTTTAAAATATCTTTACTGATTTTAGACAATATAAATCATACATGTACCGTATGTGGTACATTTGTGTTTACATTGATTTGTACATGTACTTTGTACTCTTTTGATAAAACTGTACTGACTTTCTTGCCAGTTTGTCTCAAGAGATATACCTATAAGAACTGCGATTTGGTAAATGAAAACATATGATGTAAAAATAATTGTTATTTGTGAACTTTAATCAAAATGCCCACCGAAAAACAAATTTCATTAACACTGTATGAATTATTTGCAATAGGTTTATCATCATAGATAAATGTTCTTCACCTTTTCTCAGCTTCAGCATGTTCTTAACATGTTCTTAAATTTTTTGGCAATTTTCAGCCTCATGTTTTTATAAAAATAGTTCTTATAAAAAAAATAGAGTGTAAAATACTTAATATATTTATAAGCAAACTTATTTTTTACCCACCCCTGGAACTATTAGTTAGCTTTGAAAAAGTCTTAAGCCTTGGTCAAACGGCCCATGATAGTTGATGATAGTCCATGATAGTTGAAGCGTGCGTGCTTTCGTTTGATCACCAACTATCATGCACTATCATCGACTATCATCAACTATCATTTTGAGCTTATTCAAATTCTTCATGATAGTCGATGATAGTTTTTTTCGTTGACCACGCGTATGATCATGTGAATGATAGTTGGTAATAGTTGATGATAGTTTCGAGGGAAACAACTATCATCGATTATCCTGCGCCGTTTGACCAAGGCTTTATGACAGCGAATGACATCTTGCTGCTGCTACCACACAAGCACCAGTCCTCTGCCGCTCGGTCAAAACTTAAATTCCCTAAAATTGCCTACGTTGGAACATAAGAGCATCCTGAGTAAAAAAAAAGTAAAATTCCAAGAATTTTTAATTTTTTCATAACTTAACTAGAGAAATCTTATATTCATCAAGCCTGCGTCAGCTTCCAATAAAATAAATCTTTCTCTATGAAACGAAATATTTCTCAAAGATGAACTCTTGGAACAACTTTTTCTTACCATTATACCAGCGCCAACACCATTGACCATGTAAATATCATGAGGATCGCTGACGTATCCGTCTCGCTTAGTTATGAACTCAGCGATTTCCGTGCGGAACTTTTTGCGTCCTTGACTTTCTGTATAACAACCTGAAATGTAGACAAACGTTATTAATTTATAAAATAATTTGGGTAGACGTGCGTTTTGATTGGTCTACAAGACTAGTGTGTTTTTAAAGCGCCATGAGGCTCGAAATGACGTAAACAATATATGATTGGCTGTCTCCAAGTTGTGAGAATTTACAGTTTCATGAAAAAAATTAAAGGATACATACCCACTTTGTATATCTTCTTATTTTATTGGCCGTTTTCACACTAGAAGAACAAATCGTCTGGACGGACAAATCGTCTGACAATCAAATCACCCACAATTCACCGCTTTTTGCTAGTTCCAGGTACCCAGCGGCCAACAAACTCGGTATTTGTTCGTCTTGTGTGAATTTAGAATGATTTTTGGCAAGTCCTCTGCAATAATTCTTCTACATAGACGGACAAACAGACTGACAAATTGAGACGATTTGAACGTCTGAAAATTTGAACTTCCCGTTTTCACACTAGTCGATTTCTTCGTCTCAGACGATTCGTCATAACAACTGTTGACATCACATATTGAGCCACAAATCAAACTTTGTTGATTTGCTACAAAACATCAAATTTTGTCTGAACTGCTCCGCTAACAGTTTAAAAAAACTTCATATAATAATTATTGTTCTACTATGCCTAAATTTTCAAACGATGAAAAGTTAATTTTAGGGTTCAGTTCTCCTTTAATAATTACTGTCAGTTTTAATATAGTGCATGGATTTAATTAGTACACAAATTAAAGAAATATTTTGTCAAGCAGGGCCGGGCCAGTATTCCAAGAAGTGTACTGTTAAATGTCCATACAGAAGGTAGGGTCTCATATTTTTTCTTTTGAAAATGTGGAAAGTTACAAAAATTATGAAATAGCTTTCATCAATGATGTAGCAACATAAAGAGGGAAAATATTATTAAATGCAGATTTTAATAAGATCACATTATAACTCCTTGCAGTTGGTTGTAACAAAAAATTATGCATTTAAGTTATTTAATCACATTGAGTAGTTTCCATCATCTATGCAGATTAAAAATAAAAATTTACGGTTGCCAAGAAATTGTTTTGAAAGTTTCTATCAAAAATGGTTCATATGATAAACTGAATATTTGTAGGTCACCTACATTAACATAAAAAATATTTTCAGTGTTTACAAACCACAACTGTGTCCAGGAAGACACTCTAAGATGTCTTTTGCTCTTTGACGAACATCCTTTGGAAACTTTGGATCATTCAGTAACTCAGGATACATTACTAAACACATCACCTAGCAACAAGAGAAAAGATTAATAATAAAACTGGAACTGTTCAAGAACTGTAGAACCTTGTAATACTTAACTTTACAATTTTTTAAAAGTTGCTCTAAGCGTTACTTCAATGAACCAATAGGCAGATTAAACTTCAGTAAAAACTTAACAAAGCTGTATACCATATTTTCTATATCCAGTAACAACCACTTTATAGAATGCAGGCCAATAAATTATAATACACTACATACAAACCTATGTTAAACTTTATCAACAAAAACAACCAAGAAACCAAAGCAATTATAAACCTCAAAACCAAAAACCAAAACATTGATTCAGGTAAATAATCCACTGCAGTTCAAGGTATTTACATAAAAACTATATGTCAGAAAAATCATATCAACTATTAAACTTTAACACTATAGCAATGTTTAAATAGTTTTTGAATGAAAAGTTTAAATCATTCAGAGTTCAGTCAAGTTAAAACAAAGTCATTTTAAAATTAAGAAATAAAACCTGTTCTCCATTCCTTGATAGCCTGGAGGAAACATTTGGGAGAATTCGAGAGCAGATCAGTTTTGAGAAGAACCAAGAGAGTGATGGTGAGAGCAATGTGTTGTGCGAAACTGGAGAGAAGGAGGACAGAAGACCTAATGGAGATGTTGGGATTGAAGGAAACAGTGGTTCAGATGGCAAAGGCGAAT
>JAOBAY020082492.1:0-10716 GCA_025331085.2 Zoanthus sociatus
TGATACGCGCCTTTTTTATAAATATAAGTACAACGAGGCTCAGATTGGTCGAAAACTAAGAACAATTTAAGAGCAAGGAAGACTGCGGCTTAAAAAAAGTGAAAGTGTTTCTAGTTAAAACTTTACTGAATCTTGTAATTTACATTCTCAATGTGCTCAGTAAAAACACAGAAGCATCGTACATTTAGTATACCTACTGTATTATTGTCTCAAATGATACAAATATTCATGTAATACTAAAGGATCCTTAGATGATCAGCACTGTTTTGCAATACAGTACCTCATCTTTTTGTTTCAATATTTTTCATTATTTCAAATCGCTCAAAGAAATAAGAACAAATTGAGGCTGAAACAGCCTAAAAATTAGGAAACACAAGCCTCGGCAAAACTTGCTGGTTCTTAAAAATAAAAGTGTGTAATAAACAATATTTTTTACCATTCAGTTTACGTTATTTATAAATGATTTTATCTGAACCTTATCAACAGCAGGAGGTTAATAAAAAAAAAATTGAGCCAATTAACTAACACCAATTTTTTACTTCAAATGTTTTGAAAAATTGTTTTCAAATTTTAATTTTGTTTGTTTAACAGCAAATAGTTAAATTGTTAGAAAAGTAACTGAAACAATATTATTTTCCTTCATCATTTAGTTTTACAATTGATTTCATTTGCAAGGTTAATTTTTAAGCTTTTTTTTTAAAGACAATATACATTAAACTTGTTTTGCCAATCATACATCACCAAAATTAATTTACCTTTACTCCATATGATTGCATTCGAGTAGCCACTTCTCGTCCTATTCTTCCCAAACCAACTATTGCCAATGTTTTTCCAAACAGCTCAGTTCCCATGTACTGCAGTTTACAATTTTTGCTTTGATTAGTAAAAACTTCTTGGATAGAGGAGAGATTCATGAGGCCAAACACTTAGAACTGGTTTCTGAAAGTTATAGTACTATTAACAGTTATTGTTATTATTGATTCTCATGCGAGTGAAGCAAGGCAGCAATTCTATTTCACCCAAGTAAAAAATGGTAGAAAAAATAGAGATCTTTTGTTTGGAGTACAATGCAATTTATGCATCAAGAAAATATTAGATTCTTTTGTTCTAGTTACACTACAGTACCTTTTTTTTGCACCACTTTGTAATGCATAAATCGGCTTTAAAAGGCCACATCATAACAAAAGCTTCTCTTCTTCAAGTCTCTCTGTGATAGATGTGTATAGCGAATCGAAGAACTCTGAATTAACTGAGTGAACAAAAGGTTTCCAATAATATTATTTCATCTGATGCTTTCGATCGTGAGTTCATTGCTATCTTGGTCAATGCTACTGTTGCTAAAAGCATGTCTTTCGCTGTAGTGCTGAAGCTCTCCACATCTAAAACTTTATGACCTTTAACTGAAATCTTGGTAATGTTTGTAATGAAACACATAGCATTTGTCAATGCTGCTTACCACCAGATTGCAGCTTTGTTATAAATTTGATTTTATCTGTTTCGTTATTTCTATATTTTTGTTATCATGGTGATTCATTTTATATTTTAAATAAACGTCAATCTGCCAAAGTTACAGTACTGCACTCCCTCCCCACACAAGTCACCTTCAATTAGAATTCATTCTTTAGTATGATTGTCATTGGCACTCAAACTACATGTGAAGTTAATTAGAGCATGATTGGTGTCTTTTCAAGTGTGAGTGCGACTCAATCTTGTTCACAAAATGGGAAAGTGCAACAAAGGCAGTACTGTAATTTTATGCTATTTGTGGCTCAATGTACATATATACTGTATATATTTTATTGCTTACTTACTTCCTAACTGCAGTAGTTAAGTTTACCTTTTTTCTGTCCCATTTTCCCTCTTTCATTGACGCAGCTGCCTGTGGGATGCTTCTACAATTTAAAACAAAACTGAAGCAATCACTTTCAGTTCCAAAATAAACAGGATGAATAAGTTATTATGGATGGGTTAAAAAACGTTTGAAAAACAATACATGTATCTATATGTATCATAGGTTGGTGTATTTTTGAGTAAAAACTATTATTAGTTATTACTAAATGCCAATAAGCAATACAAAACTGAATAATTATTTGTACTGATAATCAAATGGTAAACATAAAATTGAGTGAGCAAAGCAAGTGTATTTGTTGTCTTTGGAATTCCACCAGTTGCTGGCTTCTACTGAGAACCTCGAGTTTTTTTAAATTATACTCAGGAAAGTGGCATTTGAATGAATTCTATCTGAAAAACTGATATTAATATTAAAAGTTATAACTTTTGCTCAAACAATGTCTCCTACTACTATCTACTCATTGGTTTTAGTCTCATGGCTTCTGCAGCAAAAACAAACAAACAAAAATAACTGGTCATTAAGAAAAAGTTTTGAAAAATTGATGGTATAGGCATTGAGCTAAACACTAATGTTTTTCAATGATATAGATATATACAGTAAATTACTTCAACTGCAGTCCACACTGGGTGCAACAGACAATCAGAACCGTCATTAAACTGAAAACACTCAAGAACAAGTTCTTGGCTAAAACACAAAAGCAAAGAATTTCCATGGTCCATAATTTCAAAAGTCTTTTATCAAATATATTTTATCTAAAACTTATTGATAGCAGGAGGTTAATAACAGAGCCAATTATGCATCAATCATTTACGTACATTTTTTGTTCAAATATTTTGAAAAACTATTTGATTCATTGCTTTTGTTTGTTACTAAACACACATGTTAGAAATTAAAGTTATAACTTAATAAACCTTTTTTTAGGATTCAGTTTATAGTATTTATAAATTGTTTTTTTCTAACTGTAAGAAGAAGAGGAGGCAGCGTGGCTCAGTGGTCAGAGTTGGGGATTTGAATGCAGAAGACCCAGGTTCAAATCCCCGGCTTCGACTACCGAATGAATTTTGTCCTCGGTGATCCCAGGGACAGATTCACCACGCTTGTAAATAGCCCACTGGTTTGCCTACTACCAGTTGGGATTCTTAACTGGGGAAGGGGAGGGAATGACACTGAAAAGCCCCATTAGGGGAGTTGTCGTTTTAATCTTTTTATTTTTTTTATTTTTTTTTAACAAAAACAAACTTTCATAAACCCTATCCAACCTGGTACAACTTGAGATACATTACTCTTGGATTGCATTTTCTAAAAGCGTTACACAATCTGATGTGCGCTACAGAGCAGGGCTCAACACTAACGGTAGCCAACTAGCCACAGTCTAGAAGAAATTCAGCTTTGGCTAGTAGATTTTCTATTTTCACTAACCACTTTGGCTAGTAAACAAAATACAAGTTTCTTTCATTATCAAAGAAGATATCTCAGAATTTCAAGGAATGGTTAGTAAAGAAAATGTTTGGCTAGTAGCATCAAAGTTGAAACTAGCCATTAAACTAGTAAGTTGAAAAGTTAGTGTCGGGACCTGCAGAGAAAGAAAGCCTGAATTAATACAGGCCAAAAATAAAATTATACAGAAAATATAAGAAATACCTTGCAATATCACACAAGGCTGGATTGACATTGTTGATTTGAGCTAATGAAAAAATAGGGATAATCTCCGTACTGGGGCATACTTATTTATGCATGCGGTTTGATCGTGTACAACCATAGAAGTAAGGGTCTGGGTAAAGGCTGGTTCACACTTGACATAAGTATAAGTATAAACATAAGCATAAGAATTTTATGTGGCTGAGAATTGTGTAAAATTTCCATTTTCTTATGCATATATTACAGGTCAAATTTATATCCAGGTTATTTTTTAACTTAGGTCAACTTTTAACATTAACCTACTTTACTTTTAAATCAACCTAGGTTATTTTCTATCAACTGTCTGAAAAACAGCCTTAATTTTTGGGATGTGGATGAAAAATAGGGGCCTGGCTTTTTTCAGAGGGTTCTTAAAAAGAATATGTGCTTATCAGGAAATTTTGTTTTCTCAGTTCTTTTGCATCCCACCAACCACCCCTCCCTTCTTGTTCTGTCATTCCCCTCCTATACCTAGTTATTCCTACCCCAACTTCACTACCTCTCACCTAACTCCCCATAAAACCTCACTCTTACCTTTTTCCTCTATTAAAATCAATTTTTTTGATATTCACAAGGATTTGAACTCCCAACCTCTGTATCTGTAGTCCTCTTCCTTATTCACTTGATCACACAAGCAATCGTTGCAATTAACCCTATAATTCTCAACCTTATAATTTATAGGTCCCAGTCTCACCACGGCCAAAAATTACAATTTAGTCACTACTCGTACTGGTGTAAACAAAATTTTAAAAATAAACTAGGTTTAAAAAAATAAACTAGATTAAAAAAAAATAACCTAAAAATAAATTTGACCTGTAACACATATGTCATACAATTTCAAGTGTGAACCAGTCTTGCTTAAGTATACAGTAAGGAAAATGCCTGCAGTTTTCTAACTCAGTTATTGTAACCGCCAACTATTATTCTAACTATATACACAAAAAAATTAAAAAACACCTTCAGTTGTTTCTTTCTGGTTTTGAAAATATTGCGAACACAAATTTTCCTTTTATTTGCTACTTGGTTCTTTCAATTGCAAGTTTTGTTTTCTTTTTCTTCTGAATCGTCGTAAAATCAAAATCACAACTGATATTAATAGTTCTATCAATTCCCCATATTGCTTTGCCATGTTAGATGACTAAGAAATGCATAATTTTATGCATGACTCCTTTTTCACATGCGCAGTAGCTATTCAATCCTTAGGTTTATATCAGCCTGGTCCACACATAAAACTCTTATGCTTATGTCTATGCTTATCCTTATGTCAAGTGTGAACCAGCCTTAAGATTTAGTTGGTATGATTAAACAATAGTATTCCCCAATACAAAAATTTTACCGAAAAATACAATATAAAATTCCTGGCATCTTTCATAGACCCAAAAAAACCCTTTTGGCCAAACTCTCAGGCCAACAAGAATTATTTGGACTTCGCACCTACCCCCCATGATTAAAACGCGTGAGTGGTGCCCCTGAGGAGATATAACATTTCCAATCAATTGCACCAAAGAATTTCAAAGCGTGTTGCATTATAAAACAAAAAATTGTCATTTATTTTTAGATAAAATGAAAATCTAGAAAATCACGTGAAAAGCATCAATATTTTAAGATAAAAACTACTGTTTGCAGTTGCAAATTCTTTTCTACTACATACTCTGGACATCACTATAGCAAGGATTATTTTGGGAAAATATGCATGCCATCCACATGTGACTTTCGTCGCCATAGGGGAAAGTTGATTATCAGATGAACATTACATGTAAGTTTTGAAAGACTTAATTTATCAAAACCAATATTAAATGTTTTCATACTAAGCAATAATTTTTAAAAAGCTTACCTGGCCAAAGAACAGATCATAGCACACGTATGTTCGACAGCACTGATCGTGTTTCCACCAGGAGTACTGTAACGACGAGTAATTTTACAACATCAGTAATAATTCTGTAAAGTCACCATGACTTCATCTTTGGCCAAGACTCGTCAGTGGTATGTCTAGTACATATTTTAGTAATAAAAAGCATTTTAATTAAAAAATGGCCATAAAAAGTAACAGTACTTCATGACAATCACTCCTTGATGTGAAGCTGTAGGAATGTCTATATTATCAACTCCAGTGCCTGCCCGCCCAATGATTTTTAAATTTTTCCCGGCATTGATAACTTCTGCAGTAACTTTGGTTGCAGAACGTACTATCAGTGCATCATAATTCTATAAAAAAAAGAAAACAGTTTAAACAGTGACAATAAGATATGACGAGTAGGATATAGTGTATATAGAAGACGCCCCCCTAAATATTTTCTTGTACCATTTTGCGCTTAATTTTTAATAATAAACCTAACCGTAACCCTAACCCAACAGTATAACTACAAGTGAAACATTAGGGTTAGAGTTAGGGTTTATTATTAAAAATAAAGCACAAAATCTTACAAGAAAACACAGTAAGATTTACTTGGTTTAGTTGCTGACCTGAATTTCTGAAAGAAGTTCGTCTTTCGAAAGTTTAGTTTTCACATCCACAGTTATACCATTTTCCTCAAGGATATCTTTACAGCCACTGTCCAAATTATCGCTGATCAAAACTCGCTTTATGTCCAGGGAAAATACCATCTTGATTTCTAATCTTTTTCAAGACTACAGTACAGATATCTCTTGCTGAGTATCAACTGTTCAGGAGCTTCAGGCCATCATCAGGAACACGTACGCCGTCTCTAATTGGCTGAACACATCCAATTGAAAAATAGCCGCGAAAAAAAAGAACCAATAGAAAATGGAGTACAAGAATTACTTTCGTTTCACCAGGATCTCCCGGAATTAATTAATGATGTATTTCTCATGACAACAGCTTCCTCCCGTGAAATACGTTTCGAAATATGTCGTATTTTAAAAAGGTAATGAAACTCTAAGATGATATTTTGAATATACAATGACAAAAATAAATAAGGATGTTGGAGAAAACTCATTCAGTTCTGTCAATTTTAAAAGTTGACAAATGGACTGATCAAGGTAGCAGAAGTTGGAGGCGGATATATATTTAAAATTTACTTTGGTATTAAAATTAGCAATAAATAAACTGACAAGTTCAAAATGCTAAAGCCGAAGTTTTCATTGTCATGACGAAGATGAAAAATACTTTATTTATAGCGTCGTCAAGTCTGGAATGGTTGCTCATATTCTTGAGAAATAGGTAGGTATCTAGGTACAGATTTGGGTTTCTTTGGAAAAGAATTAACGAGCGCATTACCTGGATTTCTAGACGGAGAAGAATTTTTGGAGTAGCTGATTGAGTACGTTTTCAGTTTGCAAATTTATCTGTTTGCTGCTTACCGAAAGAGACGTTTCAATTAAACAGACACCATTTTCAATAGTTTTGCCTTGCACCATGATTTATTGTATCTACAGTGGGGTAAATTTTTGCGGGAAAAACATTGCGGTAATTTTTTTTTAATTATTACCCGCAAAAATCTTATGCCACACGGTATTCCTGCGCATTAGTTGTTCACTAAAAGCAAATTTAGTAGAGTAGACTGGTTAGGAAACTTCATGACTTTCTTTGTTTTATATTCTTGTTCTCCTTTTCCTTTTTGAACTATGACGTTGACAGTGCACAAATAACAAAAGGCTTTGAGATGTAAATGAGCAAACGACCAATAGACTAATGAACCATCACACCTAGAACAAAAGATCCTAAACGTGACAGGAATATAACATGAAACAAAGGGGTCGCTAGTTAACATGAAACCCGGTTGGCTGCCAACCCGGGTCATGTCGACAGACCGGGTCAACCCTTCTTCGAGCCATTAAAAGGCGTATAAGTGTTTACATGAATCCGTTGTCTGACCAAGGTCAACCCTTTTCGCCGGATAAACCGTTTCGATACCCAGGTTGACCCGCCTCGACGGGTTGGAATTTGACAAATCTTTTCCATGTAAACACGATTAACGAGACCACTTAACCCGGGTCCACGTAAAGTGGTGGTGAATTCAGAATGATTAAGATGGACTCAAAATATATTCTCGTGGTATGCAGGCGGTAAAAAGCAAAGTGAATTTATAATTTAAGTGCATGGCCTAGTCGCTTTGACACCAGTCTTCTGGCCGATCAAAAACAAGGCTAACCCAGGACAACTTCTCAGCCAACCCGTTGTTTTAGCGGATTAAGTTCCCCGCGGATATTTTCTCCCCGGTCCAAAGCCCTTAGCGGATATGATCTCCCCGCGGATTTGGTCCCGTTACTCTCCCTATTATAAATATTATTCGAGCAACGCACTATAGCTTTTTGCAATGTAAGTCTTAATAATTCTCAAGTCTTAATAATTCTCAAATATTTTAAATAGTTTCTAACCAGATAGGTGATGATTTTGTTGAAGCAGTGAAACCAAAAGTACGTGTAAAACGCTATGATTTCAAACTTATTTTGCTTGCGATTTCAGACTTAAATGTTTGCACAACATTTTCGGAATCGATTCGCATCACAGACAACCCGGGTTCATATAAACAAAACTTTTTTGTACCCCGGGTTGGCGTACTGGTCTGGGTTAGCAGCCAACCCGGGTTCATGTAAACGGCCTCAAAGAAACATTGAAATCTATTTTGTAGTTTGCAAAGTTTTCTAACCAGCTCACTCTAATTGCGCAGTTAAATCAATAACAATAGTTGCCGGGAATACTGTAGTAACTACTCCGATGTATGTCGTTGATAATATTTTATTTCTCGTATGATACCGAGTCTATGCTTCAGAGACATACGAAAAGTGGCTTTCTATCCCTGTCAAACACATCAAAGTGGCAAAGTGTGACGTCACAAAAATTTAAATTTTGTAACGTATGGGATTCGTTGGGCTCATCCGGGCAATCAATACTATAAGAAATGTATCCTTGCTAAAAATCAGCACGTTGTTGTAAATTGTTGGCGAGATATTACCAGTTATGCTCTAAAGATGAATCTATACAAATCCCATGCATCCCAGCCACTTTTGCCTATAAAATTATAGGAAATATAGGAGTTTGAGGGTCTAAATATAGGAGCTTTATAGGAAATATAGGAAGAAAATAGGAGGATTAAAGTAGCGTTTAAAAATAAACTTCATTAAAATACAGGCACAAAATGTTCCAATCTCTTTAATAAACGTTTGTAAAGTATATCATAGCCTGCGAAAGGTACGTAGGCTTTTGCAGGTAAAATATATAACATCCTTTTCATAAATGGCTTGCTTTTAAAACACAACATGACTGTTAAGTTTACAATTTACTAATAAAAATGTAAATTGTACACCGTAAAAGAGAGAATACTTACTAGTTTACCGCTAGTTATTTTTCTATGTTAAGTTTACAACATGGTGATGTTTGGACGTGGATTTCCCGTTAGCTGACTGTAAGAACTGATCAATGATAACACACTATATATATATAGCTGCTTTACACAGTTTTATTGCTTTAGAGAAATTGCAATTATATTATCTTTGTCTTTCAATCAAAATTTCTTTGATTTAGCATTACTGGGTTTTGACAGAAAAGTGTCCAACATACTCTGCTTTCGTTTAGCTACAGATCGCTGCTGCTCTTTGGTTTTTTGCATGTCTTTGTGAATCTCACTTATTTTGTTCTGGGCAGCCTCAAGTAATGCTTGGACGACTGAAACGTCCTTGAAATTTTTATTTCTCAGAGCAGCTTTTAGTCTGCTATTTGCGTCATTTAAAATGGAATCCCCAACCTCCATCTCTTCTTCCTGGGCAACTTCCTTTTGCTGCAGCTCTTTTTCTTTCGCTTGCAGTATCTGCTTCTCTTTGGCAAGCTTCTCCCTTGTTCTTCTATTTCACGTGCCTTCTCTTTCTCCTTTGCTTTTCGGTTTCGTAACTCATCCCTCTCTTTGCACTCTTCTTCTAATCACATAACATAGTGTGCGTGAGCGCTACGCCCAAGCTTAAGTAATTGTGATGTTATAGGCACCGAACCAGGACCATTAAATGCTTTCAAACCATCTGATGTAGCACATATTCCACTGATGGAAGACTCGCTTAGTCTTACTCTAGCGTTTGTTACGCTCTTGCCACTCTCAAAAAATCCCCTCTCAACTTCCGCATTCCCATGCCCAAGAACAATGGCTGTCTTGATAACATTCACGATAGCAGGAATTTCTTTTCTCTCATGCCGTTCTTAATGCCTTCGACTTTTCTCCAGTAATGGTCAACTCTGACATGCTTCAGAGGATCCACGTCACTGTCCATAGACCAATCCTTGTCGATAGCCTCCTGTTGATAAACTCTCCATTCATCTGCAAGTCTATCAATGTTTTCCCCAGCGTTTAACCTTCTTCCAAGTATTTTAATGCCTTTAAGGGTCCAGGATTCCTTATGAGCACCAGGCTTCAATACTCTTACACTTCTTAGAATGACATTTCCAAGAGGACGCCTTTTTACAAGGTGCTTTGTTGATGCTACTAGAAAAGAAACGGCGCCGAGCTCGAACTTTCGTGGCTGTTCGGATGAAAACTTAGAAATAGCTCTGCGGGTTTCCTCGCCAATTTCGACTTCTTTCTAGCTTAATTTATTTATTTACATCATCAAGGTTGATCTCAGACTTGGCCAAGACATCGTTCTTAATAAAGTGCCCCATTAGCGTTGTCAAGACAGTAGACATCTGGTCATATAGCAGGTGAATGAAAGGCTCATCCCTTTGGAAAAACATCAAGAAACGGTTAAAAACGTCGCCAACTGAGAAGAGGAAGTGCAATTGTGCAAGTAAATCGTATGATTGAAGATGTCTTCTGATTCTGACGTATCTTGGTTTGCTTGGTATGCCATCACTACAAATGCAGTGCTACTAAAAGACTGGATTGCATCATGTAAAATTGAAATCTTTCTGTTTGTAATACAGTAGGATGTGGAATAATGTATAAACAGTAGTTTAGACACTTGAAGTTTTAAACATGCATTAAATATGTAGAATAGTTACAATGGGACTTCTCCAAAGGCCGCTCAATCTGTTTTTTTGTGCCACTTGAATGCTTATATGAAGATTACAAATTAATTAGATTTTGGAATCAGTTTGTGGCTTAAATGACCAAATCGACCCAGCCCAGGAGATATAAAGTCACACTGTCATTATAATTATAAATTTTTGTGTTTCATTGAAGGCATTTTATAGGAAATATAGGAGCTTTTTCTCTAAAATAGGAGTTTTATAGGATCCTATT
>JAOBAY020082503.1:0-10714 GCA_025331085.2 Zoanthus sociatus
GACTCTTCTAACCACTCCACCATCCTGACTCTTCTAACCACTCCACCATCCCGACTCTTCTAACCATTCCACCATCCTGACTCTTCTAACCACTCCACCATCCTGACTCTTCTAACCACTCCACCATCCCGACTCTTCTAACCATTCCACCATCCCGACTCTTCTAACCATTCCACCATTCCAACTCTTCTAACCACTCCACCATCCTGACTCTTCTAACCATTCCACCATTTAGAGTTTCATAATACTAATCACTTTACCATCCCGAATATTTTAATAACTCCTCCATCCCGACTTCTATAACCACTCCATCCACCATTCCGACCTCCTTAACCACGACAGCATTTTTTTAATAAGGTTTTGTATTGTGGGTCATTGGAATTTCCCACTTGTAGATAAGTCGGTCAGCCAGTCAAGACGTTGAATTTTGCTAAGAGTTTACAGCTAATTTACTAATTAAAGGACAATGACGCAAACTTTCAGCTAGTAGAATATATTTTCTTTTAAATCCCACTAGAAGTCATGCAAAATATATTATGAAATAATTTGAATAGTACGTTCGTTTTGATAGGTTTTCAAGTGTGTTTTTATAATGCTATGAAACACAAAAATGGCGTTAGCATTATGGTTGGTTGTCTCTAATTTGTGAAGATTTATATTTTCATGAAGAAATTTAAGTATACATATGTAATTAACGTACTTCGTATATCGCTTTTCTGTTCATTAGAAAGGAAATGATAATTTTATAAAAAGAAATAAAACATGTTTTCCGTGCCTCCAAAGCCTTGTGAAAACCTTGACAAAGTTTGAAAAATCTCGAGCAGGTGAAAATCTCGGCTCATTTCGGATTTTCACTGATCTGCTCTTGAATTCTCATAAAACGTTCACCTCAGTTTCCACAAGGTAAAACGAAGGTACGACGTAGGACATATCCACATATATTATATATATAATAAGTCAATGTATAAGTGAATAAACGGAGAAAAAAGAGATGCAACAGGTGAAAATCGAGTGCGTTATATAAAGAAAAAAATAAAACTTTAATCTTTTTTTTATAACATTTCGACAAACATTCATCAGTCATTCATTTATTATTATATTCCTAGTGAAATCTACAATTGGATTTTGATTTATCTATCATAAAAGTAGAAATAAAATTACCGGCAAAGTAAATAAGAAGAATAACAATGTTACGTAAGGAAGAAAACTGAAAAGATCTAAAAGGTTTTGTCGTTTTTAATAAAATTTAAATCGGTAAGCCCTAAAGTGTTAGCTATTTTATTGGTTTGTCAAAATATTAATGTAAAAAAACTTTTACTTTCTCTATATTGTAACGATTTTTCACTTGTCATTGAAAGGAAGAAAGAACGAAAGAAACAAAGAAAGAAAAAATGAAAGAAGGAAAATAAGTAACAGTCATGTGACATTTTTATAAACTACATGAGCCTAAAGTAATTAGGTCAGCGGTGAACAACAGAGCCAGCGGAAATGGCGGACTATTCGTCTATCTCTGAAACTTTTGTATGTTTACACGTTGCATTTTTACTCTACATTCTGGCGATTATCCTTTTTGGAGCAATTCCTGCGGCTTTAGGCTATTCCTTTGGATTACGATCGCTGTATATTAAGTGCCTCCTCAAGATTTTTGAAGTAAGTGTTGAGTTGTGCTTCGATGTTAATGATCCAGTCTTGACATAATAATTTTTTTTTTGTTTTAATGATAAAATTTACCTTCAGATGCGTAACACCATCCATCAATACGACCTAAACAAACTAAAACGTTCTTTCGTTATGGATAAAAATCTGACAGTTTACCTTTCTGTACCCGGGTTTATGCGTTGCGCAGCGTTCCACGGCGTTGCAAAGGCCTTCGTACGGGCTCGAATTGGTAAGAGGTTGCGAAGAAATTTTCTGGAACAATTTCATTTTTTATCATGAAAAAAAGAAGCGCTTTGAACAGTAAACTGACTATTTACTGTAAAATATTTTAAAAGGAATATCGATTTCAAGATAAATAAGATTTAGCTGATATCCGTTGGCTTCCAGCCAATTACTCATCGTTTACTTTTGGCCCTGTCCCGTATTACAGAGATCATATGGTCAAAGAAATGCATAATTAAAATGTTGTGTTTTGATTGCTCTGGATTGTAACTTTTGTTTCGACAATAAAATAACAATATCTTCTATAAAACTTTGATAAAGATCCATATTATTATTTTTTTGAGATTGACATCGTTGTTTTGCCGGTATAAAGTGGTAAGTCTTGTAACTTCATTAGAATAACAAAATCATTGTACATAGCATATAAATGGATTAGTGTAACAATAGAATATAGTACGATAAAATTAAGATTGCAAAAATGAAAAACAAACATATTACCATGCATACATATATGGAGGATTAAAGAAATCCAGAACTTTAATGATTGTTGATAGAGAAAATAGAGAACTGTACATTAATTGTATCCAGAAACAAACAAAGTATATGTTTAAATTAATTATAGATTTTTTTTATTTTAATGGTCATTTGATGTACTCTTGCATCATTTTCAAGAGTGTTTCAAAATTTGTTTGAAAGTTGTTTTAAGACCTAATCATTAATATTAAATATATTGTACATTAACCATTAATTTATAATAAGTTTCATAAGAAATGTTGCTCAAATGCAAATCAAAGTTTGATCATCATTTTATCAATTATGTTGTAATATTTTTAAAAATAGATCTTAAGTAATCGATAAAAATCTCTTAATATGTAAATCAGTTGGCATGTTTTTATTGATTTTCTTTTTTATAGTATGGAAGAATGCGAATGGCTTCTAAAATTATGTTAAATGAAAATGGTAAGTATAATTTGAACATCATTACTGCAATAGTAATCATAAAATAATCACCAAAAATGTCTGTGTTGTGAACTCATGCTCCAAATTTGGATTTCATGACTCTGATTGGCCAGTGAAACCAAGTAAGACAAAATAAGCCTTGGAATCATGTTGCTGTTGTAGTCTTAGCTGTGAAGCTGGCTGAAAATTTGAACTCTGCAATTTTTTGCAACTGGCAGGTGTAGATTCCAGTTAGCCTGTGTCGCAGCCAGTCTAAACCTTCGATATACACAGTCTGTGTATACGGATACCAAACTCTTGCTCTGTTTCGGTCGGATATGGTAAATCGTATCTGATTGGTTGGTTTCTTACACGCTTTGTAATTGGCTTAAAATTTGACATGCGATGAAGTAAACAAAGTGCTGTTGTTCACGGTTCAGTACTCTCTTGACATTTTGCTAAAAATACTTAGTTCTATGTGTTTGCATTTGAAAAGAATGATATGATTCGTCGACTTGTTGTAATTTATGCTTGCGTGACATTGAAAAGCCTCAAGATAAATATTTTTGGTTGAAAAGGGATGGAAACAATTTGACGTGATGGGTGAAATTCGAAGCCTGAGACTGCAAGCAATTGGGAGCAAATATATCTGCCGAAATTGTCTTCAAAGCTTAAGAAACGCCACAGACTTCTGCTACAACTCGAACTTTTAGAGAAAGATATATTTATTAAATCAAGCAGAAGTAAAGTGCTCAGTACAGGGCAATGAGAATGACCCAGTTTCCATAAATTAAGACTGCACAAAGAGAAGCTAAGTGCGATGAGTAAGCCGCAAATCGCATCGTGACACATACCACACCAACTCGCCCAACAACTGGACCTTCATTACCACTTATATGGCCAGTTTCTTGCACGAGGAACGTACAAACAAATTGCAAATGCTGTTTGCAAGAATACCTTCCTCAAGAATGATATCACTCAGCTAATGCTGAAAGATTTGGAGAAAGAGTGTTCACTGTCTGTAGCTTTGTTCGAAAAAGAATCCAAGCTGTCTGAGAAAGATGAGCAAATACCATATATGCTACAAAAAGAATTTAGCCAATCATAAAGTGCTTGAGAAACTGACCAATCAGAATTGATTAGCCATAACCGTTCTCTAGAGATCAAGCTAAGCTTTTGGGATCCGTTGAAAGATGGTACATATTGCAAAAAAAACCTGAATTGTCCGCCGTCTGCATCGCAGGCTAATTCCAGTAAGCAAATATGGAGCCAAATATGCTCTGAAACCAAAAACAGAAGAAAATTTCCTGTATAATGACCAATAACTATATAAGAGATCTATTGTAAATATTTATACCTTGATATTGTAATAAACAATTATTCCCCGAAGTGGAAGTGAATATAATTAATTATAGTGGTTTTCATTTTTACTGACACCGAGTTGAATAACTGTTTGAGTATGTACACCACACAAGCTATGAATAACTAGCAGATCAAAGAGTAACTTTATTTGTGACATTTTAAAATTGAAACGGGAAACCATTTTTTTCTTCTACTGCTTGGAGGTAAATAATACTTGGCTAATCATCTTTGAGCTAGCCAATCAGTGTGCGCAAAAAATACTATTCACCTATATGGTATATACTAATCTTGCATGTTTTAATTAGCTGGACCCTTTATACATTGAAATCAGAATTTTATAAAGCCTTTGTTTGTAATCTAATAACTATCTGTATTGACTGTTTCAAGGATTAATTAAAAAGGACAATGTGGGCCCTCCTAAATCTCCACTACCAAGGAACAGATCATTTGGTAGTTTACAGAGAAACTTTGATATGGCTGATGCCTTAGACTTTTTAAAATCTGGATTTGAGGTTGGTATTTCACAATTTAATTAATATTAAATAATGATCAGAATAAAATTTAAAGTATAAACTGTACTGGTCTGGTATCATTGACTTCCTGAAGGTTCAGTTAATTAATCCCAGCTGACTTCAACTCTTCAAGTTCAAATTAACTTAATTTCACAAGTTTACAGACAAGTTGTAGTTCAGTTGTCAATTAAGTGTCATGGTAAAGTTACCCTTTATGTTTTGTCTGAATATTTGCTATTTAAATCAGCAACTTTGATTTGATCTTGATTCAACTTTTGAATAACTTTGTGGGTAAACAAGAGTCCGTTTGGAAACAAAATATCCCCAAATTTGAATACTAGTCAATTTACTTTGTAGCCCTGCAGTTTGTCAACCTTCACTTGAATAAAGCAAGTAAGTAGTGAGGGCATTTAAAAAAATAATTACTAGATAGCTGAAACTGAAAAAAAGTAAATCACCTTCCTAGCTTGGCACATTGACAAACACAGTAACCTTGTGCTTTCTGATGCAATCACCAGCCACATGGCCTAAAAACTGCCCCAACTATGAATGAGCCTTAAGCTCGACACAAATAACGGAAAAAATAAAACAAAGATGAAGGCCATTCCTTGACTCGTTGCCTACTGGCACAAGTAATTGATATCTTTTTCTACTGACAGTACAGCACATTGAAAGTTAATAAATTTAATACTGGTAAAAATTTAATACTGGTAAAAACAGGGAATGATGTCAATGCTGAGTATTAAAAGGGCGGTAAAATATTTTAGATGTCAATTCATTGCCGTTCTCGGTCAAGCTTGATTATGATATGCTAGTCCCCTTTAGGACAATGTACTGACATAACCCAATAATATTGTATACTGAACAGTTTTACTAACTATTACTGTGTAACTTTAAAGTAAAAGAAATTTTTTTTGATTTACTTGAAACTAATCAATCAAACTGTCTTGTAGATCATTATTGATGATGAGGTAACCAAAAGATTTTCTGCTCAAGGTTTGTAATGCTTTAATTAGTTTATTCGACTATTTTTAAACATTATGACTTTATGACAGACAAAGTGTGTATAAGTCACTGAAATTCAAATGAATTTTTAATTTTTTAATTTTAAAATTTTAATTTAAGATTTTTCAATTTTCTTTTATCAATTAAATTAATTTTAATCACATGATCTGGAGAGCATGAACTGTAGGAGTCAGGCAACTTTTGTATTTATAAAGTTTTAATTAATTTGTACTATTTTTATAATTTATTAAGTTCACTACACATGAAACAATAATATCATGAAATAAAGACAAGGAGAAACTCTTGTCCCACAGTTATACAGTCAAGTAAAGCCTGACACAAATATAATGGCTCACTAACAGCATCACGCTCTCACATTAGTTCATACCAAAATGCATCCGACCAACTCCTATGGCAGTATATTACACATGAGCCCCCGCATGATGCGGTTCATGTCGAGACCCAAAAATTGACCCTTGCTCACCATAGAATCTCCAGTAGCTCAGTAGTTAGAGCATCCGACTAGATCACAGGGGGTCGTGTGTTCAAATCCCGGCCATCTGGGGCTCGGATTTTTTCCCAGTTTTCCTTGTCTTTATTTCGTGATATTATTAAGTTCAGTAAAATTAGAATAATTAAATGTTGTATCAGATGCAATGTTCAGCAGTGCTAACGGTAATTATCTTTTTGTTTGCTCTGCTGCAGACCTAGCTTCTTGGAATTTATTAACAAGGACAAATCAAAATTATCATTTTATAAGGTTGGTATGATCAAACGGTTTGAAGTTTGGCATGTAAACATTTTTACTGTGTGTATGTTGAAAGTATCTTCTGAAAATATTTATTAAATAGGTTGGTTTACGTATCTCCTGTCACTGAGGTTTTTGAGTACTGTAATGATTCTATTTAGACCCCTGGTTTGAATTACTGCACCTTTGAGAATAAACATCCGACTTCAAATTTGTTTTTGTTAAAGGACTCGTGAAGTGTCTTATTTGTAGGGATCCCTTATTTTTAATCAATAGGAACCTCAAAAACTCATGAATGAGTTGTCTCGTTTGAGGGGATCTACTATTTCAATCAATAGGGGGTTGCAAAGACTCATGAGTTGTCTCATTTATAGGGAACCCTTATTTCAGTCAGTAGGGATCCCAAGGATTCATGAGGTGTCTCATTTGTAGGATCCCTTATTTCAATCAATAGGGGTCCCAAGAGTTCAAGAGGTGTCTCATTCGTAAGGATCCCTTATTTCAATCAATAGGGATTTCAAGGATTCATGAGGTGTCTTGAGCATTTGTAGGTATCCCTCATTCCAATCAAGAGGGGTCCCAAGGACTCATGAGGTGGCTTATTTGTAGGATTCCTTATTTCAATCAATAGGGGTCCCAAGGATTCATGAGGTGTCTCATTTGTAGGGATCCCTCATTTCAAGCAATAGGGGTCCCAAGGCCTCATGACGTATCTCATTTGTAGGGATCCCTTATTTCAATCAGTAGGGGTCCCAAGGACTCCTGTAGTGTCGCATTGTAGGGATCCCTTATTTCAGTCAGTAGGGGTCCCAAATATTAATAGGACTTTCATTTATATTTAAAGTGAAAATTATTATCGAGTAGATGAAGAATTGATATGCATTTAACACTGACTAATTAAATGTTTTTGTCCCATAGTGCTAGGTTGACAGTTATTTGGGTCCTGGGTTTCTTTTTCAGATACTTTGTTTTATTTCCTGCCAGGTAAAATTTGTTTCATAACCATTTTTATTATAAATTGTTTATCAAAAATTATTATTGTTATAATTATAATAGTATAATAATGGTAATAGTAGTAGTGTTAGTAGTAATCGTATTAGTCATAGTACTTGTAGTAGTACTGTAAAAGTAGTAGTAGTATAGTAATAGTAGTAGTAATAGCAGTAATAATAAAGGTGGTAGTAGTAGTAGTAGTAGTAGTAGTAGCAGCAGCAGCAGTAGTAGTAGTAGTAGTAGTAGTAGCAATAGTAGTAGTAGTAGTAGTAGTAGTAGTAGTAGTAGTAGTAATAGTAGTAGTAGTAGTAGTAGTAGTAGTAGTAGTAGTAGTAATAGTAGCAGTAGTAATAATGATAGTAGGTAGGTAGGTAGGTAGGTAAATCCTTTATTTCAAAACGCTAAAATACGTATCAGATTTTCAACTGTTTGACGTGATATTCGTTTCAAGTTCATAAAAACTACTAAAACTGCTATAAACGTATTCAACTGCTTTACAAGAAATGCTTACAACTATAAAATTCATTAAAAACTCTAATTAACATTAGTATTAAACTTTTTAGTTTCAAACATTTTACCCTTTTTTTATAGGAAATTTAGTAATTAGGGTATTCGAGTTAGTACTAATAAATTCGAGATAGTAATACACACTGATTTCAAGTTGGTAACATGAAGTTTCGAGTTAGTAACATAAAATGTTTAGATAGTAACTGATATATTTTACTGATAAATTTTCAGTTAATGAAATACGGCATCAGAATCAGCGCGCACTAATTTTTCAGATCTGCAGTGCAGGGAGCTCATAGTCGTCATTTTCAGTGTCAATGGTAGATTCTACAAACTTGGCTCTAATAACTCGTTACCTGCCAAATCGTTTTTTCAAGCCAATTTTCAAAGTCTGTTAGTTCTTATGCTCCTGGTGCTCTGACGGCAACCCGGCATTTTGCCGATACATTTAGTTTAATAGTAGACGCACAGTGGTGCGTTTACTGGTGCCCAGCCCAAGGATTTTGCCTAGAGTGGAATGCAGCTTGGTATACCTGTGGTCTTACCATAGGTCGATGGCAAAGCTGCATCTCTTTAGCAGTCAGTTTTAGTTGCTATAGGTAGCCTCCTTTGCAGCCGTCTTAGTGTGACTCGCCATACTCCCCCCGCACAACGTGGGAGGTGTAAGGGAGGTCACACTAAGACGGCTATCAAATTTGTAGTATTTTGAAAGAACAATAAAAGTTAATGTGTGCTAGGGTAATTCTCCTTTGCAGATAAAAGAAACGGACTGTTTTACTCAGAATCGCCCCATGTAAGGTCATCCAGAGCACTACTGGATGTCGGATGTCTAGGCTCCGGATGCCGGATGTCTAGGCTCCGGATGCCGGATGCTAAGAGCGTGGATGCCGGATGCTTTCCTCGTGGTTGATGCGGATGCCGATACAGAAATTACTTAAAGTTAGGCAGTCGTTTGACCATCGAAAACTTTAAAACGCTCTGCAGCGTGGTGTCAAAGACAGAGAACAGAGACGCTAGTCGTATTTCAAAGAGATATAATTGATCTTATTCTCGCACATTGTAATACACACAAATTTTTTTTTTTCTGAAAAATGAATCGTTAAATACAGAAGTCTTGGAAATTATAATAAGTTGCTCAGATAATATTTAGTACACAGGAACTTCGCATCAGTATATACAGTACAACAATCTAAGCTATTAATCATTACAGAGCTTGTGCATGTCTACCCATGTAGGATCTCCTTTAGACGGTGATCCATATCAAATCCTTATACAGTAAAAATCGAATTATTTGGCTCATAACTATCTAAAGAAACAACTTTGCCATCCTCTTATCACCGTAATCAGTATCACCGTTCCCTGAGTCAGTTAATCACATCATCATCACACCATAACCACCACCAGTTTCATCCGCCTACCAGCACCATAGCAATAACTGTTTTAACTATAATCATCACAACCACCCCTGTCATCACCACCTCATTACTACCATCATTATTATCATCATCATTACCACCGCCTTTAAAACGATATCTTCATCTCTTTCACCACCAAAATCATCAAATTCAGTTGACTTTTTTAGAAACTTTCACCTCAGCTAACCATCAAATGTTTTTATTTTTGCTCGTAAACCGTTCGTGATTAAAATGCAAACTCGAGGCCACTAACATTGTAACTTCAATGGCTACAACTCTGATTACAAAACCATCATCTCAAATGGGAGTCTTATGTTGAAGCGCTGTCGAGCTAGCTGGCAAAGAAAATTTCTGAAGTTAATTCAAATCTTAAGGAAACAATGGTTGAAAAAATTGATCTTTTGTTGACACTTCGCTGTGCTTAGTCGCCGACTATGATAGAGTATTACTTACGACACATGTCACTGGGAATCAACAAGTAATGTACTTGCACACTGTGTACACTTCGAGTTGCACAGTCAGCAATTTCACTTTCGGAGTCTTCGTCGTCCTCAGATGAAATCTGCGAGGCGTGACAAAGCAGAGGAAAAGGTCAACACCATTTCCAGTGTCACAAACATAGAGTTTCTTATCCACAACCACAATTCCAGCGGCGCTTCTGAATTCTGGGTCCTTTCCTTTGCCATTGCTCTGCATCTAGTCCCACCAAAATAAAAGTGACTATTCATGTCAATTGAATAGACAACATGCTGTTCATGGTCTGTTACAGTTTAATATATACATGGGAAAAACAAATTCCATCGGGATTTGTCAATATCTCTCCGCAACTTCGCTTCCAAAACTTGAATTCCAGTTTCGTTGCTAGTGTAGCGGCAACTACCCTGTCTGGGATTGCCTCTTGCACATCTTTACGGTGTAGCTCAACTAAGGTTTGAACGTCCATTCGGTCCTTGTTTCGCAGTGCCTTCAGTGATAGCACTCCCTCATTTTGTTTCTGGAGCCATCATTTGGTTCATGCCGATGCAGCTGGAGCAAAAATCTTGCGTTGAATAAAAATCCATTTTATCCAGTACCAGAACTATGACGAGCGCACAGACTTGATATTATGAGGACAATTATAGGTATTGAGACTGCTGAGCATAATGTTCATGAAAGCTCTTTGTTTCGAGTTACAGTCTGTTGTCCAACAAACACTCCATAAGCGATTACAGACCATACGCAACTCGAGGCACGATTTGCGAAGACGAAGAAGAGGATGCAAATCGGTATACCTCACAAAAGAACATTGGACACATACAGATTCTTGCGATAGCACTCCAAGCAATAGAAGTCGCACTCAGATTTGGAACTTA
>JAOBAY020082514.1:0-10710 GCA_025331085.2 Zoanthus sociatus
TTCTATTGACTTTGTAATTTTTTATATTAAAAAATTTTAAAATAGCTCTACAATATTCAGTGAAAATTCAGATTTATAAAATGATTACACCTTTCTACCATTTTCCTATGAAGGCTAAACTAAAAATAAATGAGCAAAATACTTCAAAACTAAAGATTAAATGTGTCGAAAATTACCGTTTTTATTCTTCTTTTAAAGTATTTTTAATTCTAAGATAAAGAAAGTATAACAAACTTGAATATAATTACGCATGCAATGTTTTTCGATGTCGCCATGTTGATTTCAAAATCATTTGACAATGTTTCACAAATCGAAAATTATAGTTCATATTTTTTTACGAACTTGTATTTAAATAGATGCTTAAATATGACAGTAATTTTATTTTAAATTCCGATTCAAATTTCAGCGATAAATGTCTTTTGCATATCCGCAAATTAACCTCACGGGGAGTTTCGAAAGTCGATAAGTTTTTGCTGGTTCTTTCTGCTTAGTTTTAAAATTACAAATGCTGTATTATGCCTTTGTGATAAAACGTTAACAATTTTGATATTAAACCTTAATTACTTTCTGTAAAAATAGCAACAACATTAGTCCGATATAAAAAGAAAAGTACAATGTTATAACAACACCGGTTTTAGAAGTGTTATTCTTGATCATTCTTGCTTTGAAGATGGTTTGCTCGTTTCTTTTATCTCGAGCAACATTTTCTCTTTTGTCCAAAGATAGAGGAAGCCTTTATAGGTAAATACATTGAACACAGAATACAATAATTATTTGAGGTTTCACCTTAAAATTCTGAGATCAACTGACCAGGAGATGACAAATACTTGGACTACAGCTCTGTTGTCACTTATCGTGTCGTATCGGTAATTTTCTTCGGGCTTTTTTTCTTAACCGGACTTCTGTGCTTTGGCGCTCATCTCTTTGCTGGCAAACACCTTTCGTCCACGGAAATACGGACGGGACAGCAAAATATTTTAATCTTTTCTTGCAACCTGTAAGCGAACGGTGTAAATCTGATCGCTTAAACTGGCGAGGGCAAACTTGCGAGTTTTGTGTGACTTGAAAATTTACCCCGATATCTTTTCGTATTGCAACAATCCATTGCATAAACACATCTTCGTCCTCTGAAAACTTATGAAAAGAAATTTTCACGTCATTTTCCTCATACACTTTGTTAATACAGTAAGGAACAGAGCAATTTTGAGGCATGATTGCACAGATTAACATATGTAAACACAGAATGATCTTGCCGTCGGCCCTCGATGCCTCGTTTCCACGCAGATCGATTCCACGCAGATCGATCGAGCGACCGCCATTTTGGAATAAGGTGTATGACTTTACTTTTGCGTAGTTTCGTAGTTTTCGTCCACAGTTAAGAATACACCGTACGGTTGTCATGACTCCCTATTTGTGGACAACTATTTGGGTATTTGTAAGTTTTCCGAAAGAGCATCTAGAGGCTATTCATATGTAGAAAAATAGATTAACATAATTGCTGCGAGCGAAGCGAGTAGCCTCCTATTCAGACCACACTGCAATCTTTGGATGTCACTAGCAAAGAACATGCAATACATACGATCAGCGGTTGAATTCCATACCGTTTCCAGAGTCGATTCAAGGATGTTATAAGCATTTCCCCACACACGATACATTCGATCAGCGGTTGTAAGAGCTAACCTGTGATATATTCTGATACTCCAAAAACACGAGAAAAAACGCAGTTGTGAAAGTATGATAAAGAGTAATGCGTTAAAGAGTATATCACGGTTTAATGAAAACCACACTAAGTGCATTCACTCTAACATTAATTTGCTCTTCGCCTTTTACATTAACAGTACAAATACATTACATGGAAAACAGCGCGAATGTCTAAATTAAGGCGGATTTCCACTTACAACTCTTTGAGCGAAAAGCGGAAAAAGTTCGCACGAAAGCCAATTCGCTCATGCGTAGTGGGTAAAATACCAATTCAAAGAAAAAAATGAAACAAGAATGGATAAACATTTTAAAGCGAAGCACTCCACGTCAACCTTATCAACTTCAAACAGATAAAGGATTCGCGCGAAATAAGGATTTGGGCCAATGAAGTCCGTAGAATTAGTCACGTTTGTGAAACAGCATTTGCATTCAACATGGCGTAGAAAATTCCACCACAAGCTTGACTCCTCTGGCTTTATTTCAAGCAATTCAAGCAGCAGGATAGCAGTTTCAGCAACCTGGAAACTTGAGCTATAATAGTGAAGGTGAAAATGGGAACAATAGTCAAATGGCGGAGGAAGGAACATTAGCGATTTCTTGTGATGACGAGCAACAGAGTAGCGTGGCAGAACTTGAATCGCCACGAGGTGTAGCACAGTCATCACCAACCGAAATTCACCCTTGGTCTTTCTTTCTGCAAATATTCGGCGTACCCCAAAACGAAATGTTTACTTGTGAATCGCACACTCAAGTTTTTTTTATTTATTTTAAGGACATTTTGAAGCAATACAGACGACTTTCAAAGACTGAAATTTTTAGGTTACGACAGGGCATGCGGACTAGTACCATTCTTGAAAAAGCAAATGAAAAACGGTAGTGCTGGAGCAAAGTTACTTTTAGAGAATGTCTATTTTTTTGAATATACAAAATAGACACAATATACACTTTAGACATATACACGGTGTATATTGTGTATAAATAGACACAATATACAGAATAGACAGAATAGACACTTGTCCTTTCTTTCAATATTCTTGAATATACAAAATAGACACAGTATACACTATAGTCCTCACATACGTCCTCATGTTCGTACTTGTAGTCGGTTCTGAAGGTCTCTTTTGTCTTGCTCGCTGGCACTTAGCGATAGCTATTTATACTAGTTAGAAAATTATACTATCATCCGCCATTCTGAATTATGCGCGATATATGAACTCATTTCCTTCTGCCGCCACAGATTAAAAGCACTGTTGCGTAACATTTGTACATTTGTAATAGCACACCAAACGCGCCCTAATTTAATATGCTAATTGTTTATCTGTTAAGAACAATAAAATCTCCTTTCTGATGAGTGAGTCACGAGCTTACGAAACAGCGTTGTCGAGATGATAATGTAGTCCGTTTGGTTTTTCTAATTCTTCTTTATGCATAGCTCTACTTTTGTACTGAGCACTGTTAACGGACCGGTCGATACGCTTATTAATATTACTTTAAATCGAGACTGAAACAGCCAAAGAATAAGAACAATGAACCTCGGCAAAAATTACTGGTTCTTATAAAAATGGGTGTAAACAAGAAAGAGCAGAGGTCCAAGGACTGACCTTTGGGGAATCCCAGATATTACTTTCACTTTCTTGTATATTTTACTATAAAATTAAGCGATAACATGTTTTATATTTATTTGACGACGTTTCGATGTCTCCTAAAGTCATTTTTAAGTCATTGTTATTAAAGCAAAGCAAAGTTTATATAGGTATAATGAATACATTTTTGAATAAATTTTAAGCTTGGCTTAATTGCACAACAAAAAAAATCCGCTCGATCTAATAAACAGAAAGTAAAAAAAGTGAAAAGGGATCGGTTTATAATAAAACATAAATTACGAAAGAAAAGAACTTACAACGATTTGATCGTTTCCCGTTGCAGAGTAGCTTGTTCCAGTGAAATTTGCTCCACTGCCAGTATTAAACCTTCTCAATCTCATTGCCGGTTTAGAGACAAAGAGTGATCTTCTCCTAAAACCGCTCCTTTAGGAGCGACAAAATATTGCAAAGGAAATGACCAATACTTTGTTCTTTATTGTTGATTTCTATTGTTTTTGCTGTTTGTGATTTTTCAATAAGTATTTCACTTTTTTTTTACTAGATCGAGCGGAAAGCGGTAATCGGTAAGTTGTTGTTTCTGTTTTATAATGAACACGCTTATGATAAACCGCTTCTTTCAAAGCGATCTTTTTTTTGTCATTTCCGCTCCTTTCGATTTAATTATCGTTGTACTTGAGTTGTAGAAGACGCCCCACCCCCCACAAAACGCTCTTAGGAGGCGTCTTCTACAATATATCCTCAAGCTGCCTAAGGCAATTCAATCTTTATGAAGTTGTCATAGAAACACTGAGAACAGCTCACGATGGAATTTTTCTTGTTGCACCCCGTTTTAATGATATTCAAACTCAAGTGCCACACGTTTTCAAACATGGCGGAATTAACTTTGATTTGTGTTGGTACAAGAACCGGTTTATGGTCTGTTCAAACGTTGTTAAACCAAAGTCTGTCGGGGAACTGTAAAACTGAACAACTGGTCAAGGTAGGTCAGCTTGTGGCACTGTGTTTGTAAACATTTTATTCAGAAACCGGAATATCTGAGAAACCCGCCTTGAAAAGAAAATTGCATTTACTAGAGCTGGAAGGCATGGCGTTTGTAAAGGCTTTAAATTAGATTTTCTTTATCTAATTTAATTGGTTTATATATCTACAGCCTATAGCTTAGATAATATCTCTATAAATGTTTGATAAAACAAAATATGACAAACATTCTGACAACAAAATGCATATGTATTCATCAAAATATCTAGTAATGCGGCAAAATATTCACCGAGAGATAGGAGAATACTTCCTCAGTATTTACAAAGTCTATGATATGCCTAAAGTCCGAAGTCAGATATATTTTAGAAACTTCAGAAAAATTCCTTACCAGGGTATATATAATTTTTCATACAAACCAGTCCTAACACAAACAACTCGATTTTACACTAATATACACAATGAAGTAACATGCATAATAAATTAAGAACGCCCAAGTAAAAAAAGTTAAGTAGACCAAAATTACACCGCTAGGTGAGCCAAGTTGGTAATGTCATAGTTCATCGTGTGAGAGGCACGAGTTTGATTTTGATTTGAGGCACCGGAACAACACTTGGAGTTTTAAAATGGTAAAAAGTCCGTATTGGGACGTAATGGTTGTGTATGTAAATGGTGCATGGAAACCTCTCCTATTTTCTATTCATTTTGTTCATTTTATTCCTAGCTCTTGAGAACTCGATACGAACTAGAAAAGAAATTATTACGGAATAATTTCAGTCTAGAGCGTACTTATTTATGCATGCAGCTTTATCCCATATATTGCTATTGTCGGTGAAGTAAAAGTTAGGGTCTGGGTAAGAGTTAGGCCTCGTCCACACTACACCGTTTTCAAACGAAAACGGAACTGTTTTATTCCAGATACGGCTATCGTCCACACTACAACACCGAAAACGATGACGGAAAACGGATCAATCCGAAAACGCTTTCCAGAGTGGAACGATTTGAAAACGATACGAAAACGATACCGCCCACACTTCCCCGTCCACACTACTCCGTTTTCAAACAGTTGCGTTTTCCTTTGAAAACGGTGTAGTGTGGACGAGGCCTCACTTTGCATGATTAAACAATAATACACCCCAGTACGGAAATTTTACCAAATAGCCCTTAATTCGTGTCTTATCGGATAAAGATGTTAAATTCTAGGGCCAGTCTCTTGATCATGACTATCTAAATTTCCAAGTATCTCTAATTAGCAAAGGGCGGCAGCGGCATGAGTGGTGCAGTTGATAAGATCCCTGCCTTCCGAAACCTATTGTCTGCACTATACAATGAAGCTGAATACATAATTAAGTAGGCCCTGATACGGAAATTATCCTTTAGATAATTTAGAGACCTTTAGATCCGAGGACCAGGACGAGGACGAGGACAAGATTTCAAGCGCGCGCACACTTTTTTTCAGCAAACTCGTTGTGGAGAGGACGAGATTTCATGCAAAAGTCGTCCTCTGGAGGACGAGTTTGCTGGAAAAAGCGCGAGCGCAGTGAAATCTTGTCCTCGTCCTCGTCCTGGTCCTCAGATCTAAAGGTCTCTATTGTCACAAAAGTAACCAACCAGGTCAACTGTTGATACCATAGAAAACTCCTTATAGTCTCAACAGCACAAATTTTATTTTAAAAGAGTATTAGGTCTAAGTCCTTTCTAGATTGCTTCAGTAATAACACTGAAAAAAGTACAGCTATATAACTTCTATACTCGTGAAATTACTCAGTGTTTTAAATTAAAGAGGGATAAAATGAATATAAATTATAAAATTAATAAATATTCACAAGGTATTGCAAAACAAGCCCATTTAAAAATGAAAAAATAATCGACTGTAATGATGATGATTATGGTGAGTGATGACTATAATGATTGTGGGGAATATGATATGGATTATGTGATGGTGATGACTATGGTGATGATGATTATAATGATTGTGTTGAAGAGAATGATATGGATTAAGGGAATGGTGATGGAAATTATAATATGTTGACAGTGATGATAATTATGATTATTTTGAAGATGATGATAAGAAATAAGGTGATGATGATGGAGATTATGGTGATAGTGTTGATGATTATAATAATTATATTGAAGATGATGATATGGATTATGTGATGATGATGATGATGATGATGATGGCGATTATGGAAACAGTGATGACGATTCTAATGAATATGTTGAAGATGATGATATGGAATAAGGTGATGGTGATGATGATGGAGATTATGGTGACAGTGATGATTATGATTGTGTTGAAGATCAATATATGGATCAAGGTGATGGTGATGGAGATTATAATATGGTAACAGTGATGATTATAATGATTATGTTGAAGATGATGATATACATTAAGGTGATAATGATGATGATAGAGATTATGGTGACAGAGATTATGATTATATGTTGAAGATGATGATATGGATTATGTGATGGTGATGATAATGATGATGGAGGTTATGGAAACAGTGATGATGATTAAAATGATTATGTTGAAGATGATGATATAGATTAAGGTGATGGTGATGATATAGAAGATTATGGTGACAGTGATGATTATAATAATTATGTTGAAGATGATAATATGGATTATGTGATGGTGATGATAACGGCGATGATGATGGAGATTATGATGACAGTGATGATAATAATTATATTAAAGATGATGACAACGTGATGATAATGGAGTGTATAGTGATAGTGATAATGATTATAATGATTGCCTTGAAGATGATATGCATTATGTGATAGTGATGATGATTAAGATTATAGTGTTGCTGATGGTGATGGCTGTAATGATTATGTTGAAGAGCATGATATGGATTATGGTGACTGTGATTATGATTCTATCAATCAATCGATCCAATTTTGATCCGGCTTTATCCCTGTAAAAGGGGGTGGCTGGATTTATTGGACTTTGGTAGCAAACCCTCCAACTCTAATTCTCCATCTCGCTTGATTCATTGCATCGTTGTTCTCCAAACCATTTGCGCCTTCCACATCTTCTTTGGTCATCCTCGCTTCCTCTTGCTCTTCACTTCAAACTCCATTGCTTTTCTAAAAACATGTCCATCATCCCTCCTAAATACATGCCCGTAACATCTCATTCCATTCGCCTCTGCCATCTGAACAACTGTTTCCTTCAACCCCAAAATCTCCATTAGGTCTTCTGTCCTCTTTTTCTTCATCAGTCTTGCACCACAAATTGCTCTCACCATTACTCTCTCGGTCCTTCTCAAAACTGCCATCTCATTTTCCCTCAAACACCATGTCTCACTCCAATATATCATCGCCGATCTTACAAAACTCCAATAAAACATTTCTTTTATCTTAAGCGAGAACCTTTTCGAGTTCAATAACTCTCCATATCCTTGAACTTTACCCACCCAATTCTTGTTCTTGCTGTCACAGCTGCCTTGCAAGCACCATTTCCACTCACCCTATCCCCCATAAAACAGAAACCTCTCACCATTTCCACCTCTTCACACAACTCCCCCACTGGTTCCACTAATCCATCAATTTGCTTCTTGCAACTTCCACACACAAAATCCCTGCCCAACCTAGGGGTCACAATCTATAATTTTGCGCATCTTCCATGGATCAATTTCCCGCACTTCACACAACACTAACTTTGCCATTACTCGCTTCCCACAAATACCACATGCATCTACCTTACAGACACTCCACCTTCTGCCCCAATCACTACCACTTTTGCCTTCCCAAGTTTCACCTTCACACATACACACATATAATCCTCACCACTTTCCTCAAGTGCCATCACTACTGTCATCACTCTGTCGCTCTTCCTTCGCATCTCCACACGGCTTCTTTTTCACCAAAACTCCCACATCTCCCGTACCATTACTATTCCCAGACCACCACAACTTTTTCTCCTACCCTTCACACCCATAAACCATGCTCCTTGTCCTCTCCACCTTACTTCTTACAAAACACACCCATCCTCCTTATATTTGGCTCCTCACACACCCAAGTACCCCTCCCAGTCATACTCCCAGTATTCCAAATCCCCACCATCACCCCAAGTCGCTCATCAGGCTTCCCATATTTCTGCGACAGTGGTTGCGTGGCCCAGGGTCAGAGGGTGCACCTTTCTGTTTGTGGTAAGCAAGTGTGACCCATCCCACCCTTTGGGTGGCTGGTGCCCACATTTTGTTGCTTTCATCATGAAGATTTTATTGGAGCATGATTTTAATAGCTGCATGCCCTTGCTGACACCAACAGTTATCAGCTGCGGGCCTAGCCTTTGTTGGACTAGAGACAGAACGAGAAGAGTAAATTAGTGTTAAAGTGAACGCACTTAGAGTGGTTTTCATTTACCCGTGAAATACACATTATTGTATTACACTTTTTCACACTTCCATGATAACATTCTCTCTTGCCTTTTTCAAGTATAAGAATAATTTTATATTACATTTTAGCTGAACTGCTGATTGCATGTATCATGTGTACAGAAATCCTAGTGACATCCTTGAATCAACTCTTGACACAATTTGAGCTTGAACCGCTTATCAAATGTATCATGTTTCGTTGCTAGTGACATCCAAAGCTAACAGTGTTCCAAATAGGATGCTACTCGCTTCACTTGCAGCAATTATTGTGTTGAAGATGATATGGATTACAGTGACAGTGATGATGATTATGTCTATGCTGATGACGATATGGATTATGTATGCTGATGATGATGGAGATTATTGTGACTGATGATGATTATAATGATAGTGTTGGTGATTATGGTGATGATTATGTTGATAATGATAATTATGGTGATGCTGATGATGACGATGATTATGATGATAGTGTTGGTGATGATCACGCTAACCACTGTTAAGGGGATGACAATTATGTTTATGATGATTAGATAGATATCTGAACAGACATAGCTATAATGTCGCTGAAAAAAATAGCAAAACAGTTACTGTTCATCAGCAGGATACCTAAATTGTGTGCAATTTTACAATTGGTTTCGGCTTTAAAGTGACGATAATCATGAGGATAACAAGGTGGTCATGATGATTATGGTAATGAAGATAAAGTAAATGATGTTGTTGCTGATAACGATGATGGCATTTAAAAGAATCAATAATTAAACCTCAATTCAAAGGTTGTTCTTTCAGTTCTAAAATGAAAACAAGCTTCTTCTTCTGGGCCCGGTTTCTCAAAAACCGATTAAATAGTGCTACAGTAACACGAGATTAATTTTTTGATCCATGTTTCTCTTTCCCTTTCGTACCTTCTATAGCTTGCTTTGGGCTGGAACTTTGAATTTACAGTAACATGTTTTTTAAATGGTAAAACTGAACAGAATTTTGTAAGCATCTCAATAAAATAAGTCTTCAAATTTTGTCTTAATCCAGGATTAAGTTAATCAGAGTTTTGTGCAACGGGGCCCTGGAAAGCATTATACTATGATAATCACTTTAAATAAATTGCATTAAAATAATTTATACAGTCATTGAATAAAAACTAGCTAGCTATTGTATTTGTTAACTTACTTACAATTGGCATAAATAAAATCTCTTGTATTAATTTCCAATAAATTTGAGCTGTTAGTATTTCCCACTTCATTTTTTGCAGCTACCCAAACAAGAGTACTTTTCCACTTGTACATGCACAATTTCAATTCTTAGACAGGGAGCTGCAAAGTTATTACAGTGAGGTAAATCTTGATATCCAGTTGAAAATCTCACAGTGTAAATAACTGGCCGTAGATTTCCTGTAAATCTTGGTGCAGTCCAAGTGAATCTTGGCCTTTGGTAGAAAGAGTCCACTTGCAGGTTCACAGGAGGACCAGGCCGATCTGCATATCAAAAAAGCAATATTTCTAAAATTTTTTTTTCCTCACAAGCTCAGAATTTCTAAATGTGAAAAATGTTTTGTAATACAAACTTTATATGAAAATGAAACTGATTAATTAGTAAAATCTTTTTATGATTTCATTTCAAGGAGTTTTTATAAATGTATTGCTCAAGGCTAAAATATGATAAAGGTTTAAACACCAGCGATTTTTGACTAAATTTCATCAGTTCTGAAGATGGTTTTAGTAGAAAACAATTTAAAATCTTGAAAGATCATACAAAGGTTGTCAATTAAGAACTACAGCAAGACACATTAATTTGTGATAGCTAGGCTACTAGCAGAGAAAACTTGGTGGATCAAAATAGTAATGAGCTCCGTTTTGAGCCCTCTGATATCAGGGACCGCGGAGCGGGGGGGCTGGGGGGCTTTAGCCCCCCCAATAATTTTCGATATGTCTTTTTTGTACATAGCGCATATAGTAATCACAATCTGCAAACTCTTATTAGTTAATCCAGCAACTAGCGCAAGTGGTGAAAGATCGTTTTCAACTGCACGACGAATAAAAACATGGCTT
>JAOBAY020082525.1:0-10710 GCA_025331085.2 Zoanthus sociatus
AAATTGACAAAGTATGAGCGAAATCGATTTTTTGGTCGTGGCCACTATTTTTTGATTTTAGTCGATTTTTACTGACATTCACTCTTAACTCCCTTGGACGAGACACCAATCCATCGCAGGTTAGCTCTCGGCTAATGCTGGGACTCATTCACCAACCTTGGATGGATGGAAAGCTAAGTTAGCTTAGGCGGAAAGAAGATCAAGCAACACTCAAATTTTGGCAGAGCGAGCGTTTGAGCCCGAAACCTGATTACTTTGGTACACTTTCACGAAAATCAAGAGCGCGCACTTGATTATTGACTACCTAAGTTTTGTAATTGTTTTTGGTAGAGACAGTTTGGTTAGTTTAGTATCAACAATTTGTACAGCATGTGTTTATCCATTTGAATTGAAATAAGATATACAAATATATGCGGAGACAAAAAACTCGGAAAAAATCTGAGCTCCAGATGGGAATCGAACCCATGATCTACCGTACACTAGTCGGACGCTGTACCACTGAGCCACGGGAACTCATATGGTGAGCGAGGTCACTATATTGGGGTCAGTATCCCGTGGATTAGTGGTAGAACTTGCGGCTAATGTACGGTAGGTCATGGGTTCGATTCCCATCTGGAGCTCAGATTTTTTCTGAGTTCTTTGTCTCCGCATATATTTGTATATCTTGTTTATTATAATGATCGTACTGTTCGTACTGAATTAAAATACAGTATGTAAAAGCCAGATAAAGAATAAAATTGATCTGCCAATATTTTCTTGCAAGCAGTTACATAGTTAATGGTTAGGTGCACTACCTTTCGAACGCATCCGGGTTGGATAAAGGGGGACGATGCTCGTGTGCCAGTTTCTTTATTCCTTTCATTTTTCTTTACTTCACAGCAGACAGCATACGAAGTAATGAAAGAAAACTCTGACAAAAAGTTTAACTTGTGAATTTTTGGCAACAGTTTTCCACGGACTTAAGTTTAATTTGACCTAGTTTCTATCGAGTATTAAGGTTCTTAGAATTAAGGCCTTCTCGTCGAAAATAAAGTTTTTTAATCGTAAATGTGATAGAAGGTATTATTATTATAAAGTGAAACCGACGCTTGTTTTTTGAGTCAGTGAAAAAATCACTGACTCAGGTAGGATTTGAACCCACGACCTTCGGGTTACTAGACCGCCGCTCTACCAGCTGAGCTACTGAGTCAGCTGGGAGGGGTGTGTGAGTTACAAACCGAGGATGATTGAAACTTTCAATCGAAACGCTTATCCTTATAGTGTCATTAACACTGATGTCTGTGTGTTTAATCGCATAAATATTCTGTGTTCACGCAGATAAGATTTGTAACTCACACACCCCTCCCAGCTGACTCAGTAGCTCAGCGGCGGTCTAGTAACCCGAAGGTCGTGGGTTCAAATCCCACCTGAGTCAGTGATTTTTTCACTGACTCAAAAAACAAGCGTTGGTTTCACTTTATAATGTGTGTAATTCCTTGAGTGTTATCATTAATCTACGGAAAGAGACCATAGTAACTAATTTGGATAGTACGTGCCGTTTGATTGGTCTACAAGTGTGTTTTCATAGCGCTATGAAGCACGAAAATGACGTGAGCAATAATGGATGACTGCCTCCAATAATTTACAGTTTTATAAAAGAAATGAAAGTATACATACGCGCTTCGTATATCGTCTTTATAGTTTTATAAAAGAAATAGAGCATGTTCTTCCTGAATCATGTCTGGCAAAAGCTATAAAAATTCTTGACTGGTAGGTGATTTGATCTGCACTCGAATTATCCTGAGCTTTCGCCTCGGTTTTCACCAGACAGTAAAAGCACAAAGAACATGTTCTATTTTTCAAATGAAACTTGATCTGGCAGAAGGGATTTCACCTATATACCGGATGTGTGGTAGTGTCGTCTGTCATGTGATGTTTTAAGTTTCAGCGGTACGAGGAGCGACCCAACACATCCATTGACAAACAACATGTAAAAATTTATAATAATCCTTTTTTCTGTTTAAATAAATATTACTTTCAAGAAGAATTTACCAACGAACTTTAGACACTGAATTGAATTTCTAACCATTTATTTTGACTGCTTCCCTCACATTGTATTGATATGGCGCAAAACGGCTCAAACAGTAACCATACAACACTGTGGGCAGCTTCCGAACTGTTTGATGTTGCTATTAGAGAGCTTAAGAATCGCGTTTACATGAGGCGACAAACAGGGTGCAGTTGACCATTCGTCGGTCGCTCGCTATGTTTACTTAAATTTAAGCTACACTTTTACGGAGCATTCTTTAAAAGGGCTGTAAATCGAGGTGCAGCCTCGGCCTGTTAACTGAACTGTGTTTGTATCTTTTGAAAATTGTATAAAAAGAACTTGAACAATAACCGCCCACTCGTCAGGTTTTGCTGGGCGTCTTTCCATAAGTTCTTTGCAGAGCATTATACAAGCCCGTACGCAGGGATGGTGGGTGCGCGGGGTGCGCACGCATTGCCCTCCATTCCCAACGGCCGTATAAAGGTCCACTAAGTTTACTCGATTATAAAAGTAATGAATAAAAAAAGATAAAGTTTACGTTGGAAAATGATCATCAAAGCATATTTAGAAGCATTCTTATTTACCCGTAAAGCAATCTTAATAATAAATTACAACAACAAAAATACCCTAAATCCAAAGTTTTTTTTTTGCACAGAACTTTATTAGTTTTACACTGTCCTGAAAGTTGTTATAAAATGAAGTCATGTCTCAAGAGGGTTGGTCCCAAAAAATTTTGTTCGCACCCCCCAGCAAAATTTCTGCGTACGGGCTTGTAATATCATGCTCTGCTTTAGGCCAGCGAAAAGGAGTTATGTTGTAAGGAATGAAAATAACTGCAGCATATTAGAACTTTAACTAATGTTTTAACTACTTGGATTATCTTATTAAGTTTTAATGCAGAAATAACAAGAAAAATTGTTTTTGAAACGAGGCTATTAATACCACAATCGGAAGAAAGAAAATAAAAACTGTCAAATACATTTTAATGTGCAAACTTTGGATGAAGCTAAGGAAATAAAACAAAATCTATTCTCCAAATTTAGAGCTTTGTTTGACAGAACTAGATGAAAAATAAAGAAAAAATACTCACGTTTACGACGTACGCTAAAAAATGTTACGTACAGCGGCAAACGTTAACGCGGGGAAATAAAACTGGTCACGTGATTTATCTTGCCGTTTGCCGTACAAATAAACGTAATGCTTACCGTTTCTATTGCTATTCATTTGTCCCTCGGACCAAATGTAAAGAGCTGTTTTCAGTCCAAGTTCTGGTTCGCGGAAACTTTGCTTTGGGGGATGGAGAGAATATATATACTTCTGAGGGGGGAGGGAGAGCAATATAATATATGTCTTCAAACAACTTCGCAAAAAAGTTGAAACAATAAGGCAGGGGTGAAACACAAAGATTTTATTGTAAGCATTTTTTCATGAAAACCCTCGACTGCTTCTTTACTGATCTGCTTCCGATCAGGCGGTGAAGCTTTTTCTCTTAAATGATAGATGAATGGCAGTAATCGTTGCAGGAGTAATAATGAAATAACATCAATTGTTTGCAGTGTATATTATCTCACTGTTTTAGTATATACTAAAACACTAAAACAATTATCCCTCTCAGTGTCGGTGCCTAACGATAGATATTTAACTCGCCGCTTTACTGCACCACCGCCACTAATCACCTCGGTCACCTCCACTGCGGGGTTGCTTTTACTCGTTACCAATCTCCATCCTCTCGCTTACTTGGCACGCCGCTGGCCAGCATGAGGGAATCAATTTTCCCCGGGCGTAGAGGGAGGGTGAGCCTGCAAGACATCAGTGGTGACCCATTTCATACTAATGAATCTTACGAAACTTCCGGTCCACACCTGGCTGATTTTGACGGGAAAGGAATTTCTCTACTTAAATATTTTCTTTCGCGATTTCTGATTTGATCAGCCTTTTTACTGCTTCAAAAAAATGAAACATTAAATGTTTTTGAATTTTGAGAAAAAATACAACTGTTGTATTCTTGAGTGCACAACTCGAAGACAACGGGATTCCAAAACAACAACGTAGTTTATTTACAATAAACTCAGGAAATACATTTACAGGGAGATAAAATCTCAATTTCAGTGTAACTTTTAATTTGTTAACAATAGCACAGCACGATTTGTAAATAAAGTCAAAAGTGTCGAGTAAAGTTGACCAGCCGCGGAATGTATTCAAATGCGATTTCAATTAATTAATGACAGCTTTCTTTCTAAATTTAAACTTAGATTTGAGACTTTTCGACACAAACTTCTGCATCTCTACTTTTAATATATTTGTAGTGTAAGATTTCTTGTTTTTCTTTTTTGATTTTCTGGTTTCTGGTTTCGCTGTTTTTTTTCTTGAGCCTTGAGGATTCTTTCCGTTAACATTCTAAAAACTATCTGAAATTATCCAAAATCTTCTGCTCAGTATACGTGGTATTGATCTTAAAAAAAGTAAAAAAGATAACGCACTCACCAGAATCAGAGAATCGCTTGTTGCCTTTCACGTGTTGTTCTGCTTGCACAAAAGATGTGGAAGATAAAAAAAAATTCTTCTAAAACAGAATCTAAGCTCTTTGTAGATTGCTCCAAAATCCCATAAAAATCATTCTCTTCAATCTTAATTTGTGTAAAATTTTGAGCAAGAAATTCCTCTTCTACTTGCAGCAGAGAATCTAAAGATTGTGACATAATTTGGAAATCGTGAAAGAAAATATTTAAGTAGAGAAATCCCTTTCTCGTCAAAATCAGCGAAGTGTGTTCATTCTATTTTTATAGATCGGATGTTTCGTTAGTATGAAATGGTTCACCGCTGATATCTTGCAGGCTCACCCTCCCTCTACGCCCGGGGAAAATTGATTCCCCCAGCATGATGCTTATATTTGAGCGGGATAGAATGTTTGATCTTGCAAAGCAATGTGGATTGCGTGGTGCTTTTGCAGAAAGAAAATTTTCTCAGGAGAGACAGCAATTGTGTTAAGAAGGGTAAGGTAATATTTGTCTTAATATTTTTCTACAGCAATTCCTCCAAAGTCTAGTTAAAAATAATGTTCAGCGTGCTACAAGCGCACCGTACCGAAGGTCTATGGTTTGCCTGGGTAAGGGTTAGTTTTCATATGATTAAACGTTATGCACTGAAATTAATATTTTACCAAGGGATATTAAATGTTTTTAAAATTGCTATACGGCTCAGTTCCTAGCGTGAAATTCAAATTTGTGGGATGGAGGTAAGCGTGAATTCCCGGAGAAAAACCTGCGTTTTAAATTGAGATTGACAAATCCCAGCCCAAGTGTGAATCCCAGGAATTAATTTTTTTTTTCAAGCCTGATTTTTAAATTGCACACATATGCATAACCACTGCACTGTTGTCTTAGTCCCAATCATCAATGCTTACCAGCTTTCCTTTTTATTAAATCAGTTTGAGAACATTTCATTGTTGTTTACAGATTTTTCATATCACAAATTAAAGTTAAGGGTAAATATTGTTGCTTTGTTGTATGTGATGTATATAACATTGGCATTGTTATCAACTTTGTAGCTTTTTATGAAGTTTAAACAACGGTTGCGAGAATTTCAGAAAAATAATAAGTTTGGGAAAAGATGGGAAGAAAGACTCTAAGGTTGAAATGAGAAACAATTTGGTTTGACTTGTAGTGTGTACAGTAACATAACAATTATGCTACTCCAAGTAGACCTTTTGTAACAACACAGTTTTGTTAGTAGTAAACATTGAACTTCCAATGCAAACAGATTTACTGGAGGACTGTCAGCAATTCTATTATAAATCAACTCCAATATTTATTAAAGATTTACAACAGTTAAGTGCCAAGTTCTTATTTTGGTGTATAAGGGAAATAATTTAGGTTACTTTGATTTTTTAGCCATGCTCAAAGACAGAGTGCTATTTTTACCTCAGAAAGACATTGACAGATGAGGGTTCAGTTTGGTGCATTTGAAGTTAATGTAAGTACATTACACTTAAATTAGGTATCATTAAAAGTTTCCAGCATTTTCATACATTTTAAACTTAACTACATTATTTTTTTAAGTACTTGTTATTGTTTATTTTTGGCTGTTAAACCATGAATTGCATGTGAACTGTTTACTCATCCTGTTGTGCCGCCGGGCCTGTAGGGCAACAGCAAAGGTATGCCACTCTTATCCATTCTGGGCCAGCTTCAGAATTGTCCTCCATGTGTGATGGAGAATCATGAGCTTCCCTTCCACATTTTGACTCCAGGTGTTTGTGGGTTGTTCTCCCTTCCCCTTCCCCTCTGGTGTCCAGTGGAGAGCTGCACAGGAGATGTTGTCTAGCTCTCTTCTCATCTCGTGTCCAATTCATCTCCATCATTTTCACGTAATAATGGTGTTCATTCTGTCTTGGTTGAAATGGGTGAGAACATGTTGATTGGAGATGGTCTCGATCAGGCCAGAATATACTAAGGATTTTTCTGAGGCTCTTGGTGTGGAAGGTGGACGGTTTTTTGAGGTTACTTTCATTCATCCTCCAGCATTCTAAGCCATTAAGTAGGATGGGAACAGTGTTGTAACTTTTAAGTTAAAACATAAAACTTTTTTGACCACTTGCCATCAGGGCAAGTTAGACTTGAAAATTGGTTGCCCTGAATGAAATTTACTTGCCTGATATAAATAACAGCCATGTAGCTATGTGTGAAGACTTAAAATTTTGACTTATACTAGTATTCTTTTTGTTAAAGATGCCAGAATCTGTAGTTTGTACAACGATTGCAAAAAGAGATTTACAAAAGCTGCAGCAAGGGTGGGATAAAAAGAGTAAATTTATTGAGACAATGATACCTATTGTAAAACAAGTTTAGTTCTGCAGTCAATGTCATGATTAAAATGAACATTTTTCTGCGAAGATGTTGCTGGAGGCTTACTCGGAATTGATTCGCATTTTGAATTGAAAGAAGAAGTATAGGCATTATTCTTTTTTAATCTATCGCTCCATTATTTTCAGCGAGTGATAATGATCCCCAGTCACATGAAAGTGTGACTATATATATCGGGGTCTGCTATTGGGCAGCTTGTTTGCACCAATCAGAATGTGCCATAAAATTAAACATGCAGGTGATGTGGTCAATCAGCAACAGAGCACGGCCACATGCCTACCAAAAAAAAAAGTACCTACTGGACAAATCTCAAAAATTTAAAAATTAATATAGACATACATAACTACATATTCATGGTGTGTTAAAACCTCAGAAACAAACCCCATATAGTATATTAAACAGACAATTTGTAATATGACTTTTATAAATATATTTTAAGAGGAAAACACAACGAAACTTAAAAATATTCTCAGGAGTCTACTGCTGTTTACTTTTGGACATCAATTAACGTCTTGTGATTCAACTCCATCTACTCCACATAACTTTGCATCTGGACGACAAATGGTGCAAACACTACAATTTGTTTTTAGCACTGCTTTCATTCAAATAAACTGGAAAATTTTGGACTGCTTATGGGCCTAATGTTGTTTACTTTGTTGTTTTTTCACAGACAAAAAAAACGTTTGGTTCCATAAAATGGAACCGTGAAAATGTTCAAAGATTTTTCCAAATGAACTCTGTTAAACGCAAAATGTTTAGAGATGCTGTACGCGTCACATTTAGCCTTGGGAAAAACATAAATCCGCATTCAATAACTTGATGCGACTCCCAAGTTGGCGTGTTAACTTGGAAAGCTTTTAATTTATCGAGCGAGAACCATATTTTCTTTCTATATATATACTTTTTGTTGTATTTGGGATTTCTGGAAAATTTACTTGCCCGATCGGGCAACCAAGACAAAACATATGCTTGCCCGTGAATGGATTTGCTTGCCCCGGGCAAGCGGGCAAGCGTTAAGTTACAACACTGCTACTGGCCTTCTTCTGTACCTTCCGAATACATTGCTATTCTCAACCCCATGTTTTACATGGTCAAACCATTTCAACCTCATTTTCCTTAATCTATGTTCAGGGTTCTCCACCACACATCTTTTTCTGATATTATTAAAAAGTGATTTGGGGGTTTTCACAGAAGAGGATAGATCTGAAGTAATGATAATCAAGCCATGTCGTATTAGAGTGCAACATTTTTTAACATCTCATCTAATTTTGTCTGTTGTTATATTTTTATACTTTAAAAAATTTTGATGCAATAAAGTGGGACGTATTTGTTAGTGTGGTCCGCATAATGTTATTAATTTGTGTTTTATTTAACTTGAACGTTTTTGCTGCACTCCCCTTTTAATACAAACAAGTTTCCACAAAGCGCAAATATGGCGCGAGAAACTTCAGCACTTCAGCAGTAAAGAAAAACAGATTGAATAAAGTTTGAACTCTTTAATTTGCTTGCAAGTTTTTTCAAGGCTTGCATTTTTTTGTGTGTTTGTGCTAAAAATTTGTTACGAGGAGACTCGTCTTAATAAAAAGCCCTCATCACTCGGATGTTTTCTCGAATTAACTTGAATCATTTTCTCTTGGAGCTTTGAGGTTAAATTTTTTTTCTTTTTTGCTTTTATATGAATGTCTAGATAGAATTTTCAAATGAGATCCATTGTTTTAACGTACTGAGAAATGCATTTTCCAGCATTCTAAAGGACTAAAACCGCGAAATTTTACAGCAGTGCCCACCATCGGGGCGCCTCCGGGAGACACTCCCCACTTCTAAAAACGATGCGTGGCCCCTGAAAGCTTGCTGATAACTAAAGCATTTATTACAGTGGTAAGAGTGTTTCGATCAAAGGCATGCTTTAGTCGATTAATCTGCCCCAAACGTGACATACAAACAGAGACTCAACCCATGATGAATATATTTGTTTTTATCTTTCAGACACAAAAATCAGTTTGGGTCCTCATGCAAGCTGATGCTGAATATAGAGGAAAGGATTTCACAGCTAGTTTAACTGTCGGAAATCCCGATTTCCTCAACAATTCTGGTATTTACGTAGCTCATTATTTGCAACGAATGAGTCCCAGACTCGATCTAGGAGCAGAATTATTATATCACAGTAATGCTGGTCAGGAAGCGGCACTACTGACACTAGCAGGGAGGTATACAGGTGACAACTGGGTCGCTGCGGCAACAGCTGGTCAGGCTGGATGGCATGCCAGTTATTGGCACAAGGGGAATGAAAACGTTCAAGCTGGAGTAGAGTACGAGTATAACACGCGAGCAAGAGATAGCAGTGTCAGCCTAGGATATCAGATAGATGTTCCAAAAGCTAATGTTTGTTTCAAAGGAATGGTTGACACTAATTGGACTGTTGCAGCCGTTTTGGAAAAGAGACTGCTACCGTTACCATTTTCCTTTATGTTGAGTGGAATGGTGAATCACATGAAAAACCAAGCAAGATTTGGGTTTGGTTTAACCATTGGCTGATGCGCATCAACGCTATGCATATTCTCTGTATTTAAAGAGCATATGACACGAAATTAGTTTTTCGATTTCTTAAAGGGAACCTCGGCTGTCCAACTATATCAATCTCTTATTAGAGTTTTTCTCAACTTGTCTGTATATCAGCAGTTCAAAATTGACAATTCTCTCTGTATGATTCACACTAAGTGATTTGTTTGGATAATTGAATTTCTTGCGTGCTGCCATCTTGAAATATGACGTACTTGCGTTGCAGTGCCAGACCCCCACTCGTTCATTGTTATTGTTTTTATCAAGAGTAGAGACTGGCACTGCAACGCAAACACGTCACATTTCAAGATGGCGGCCCTAAGGAAATTCAGTGATCAAAACAAATCGTTTAGTGTAAATCATACAAAGAGAATTATCAACTTTGAACTGCTGATATACATACAAGTTTAGAAAAACTCTAATATGAGATTGATATTGTTGGACAGCTGAGGTTCCCTTTAAGAGCCAACTCAAATTATGTCTTTTTAAAGCTGTTTTTTTTTTTAAAAAATATAAATCTCACTATATGTAGTTATTAAAGATGTAATATTTTATTACTTTAATACAGCTATTATTATAAATTTATACGTAATTTTAACTAGGTGTTTTCACTATTATGGTCTTAGCATTGAGAACATTGATAGGACACTCTAAATTATTGGAATCCGATAGTCTTGTTAAACTTTTACGTGTATAAAAATATTTTTCGCTATCATTATTAGATTTACCGATACATACCTGTGAAGATATTGACATGTTGCTGATTTTTCGCCGTAGTTTTTCTCTGATGGTTGATCCGCTCGATGAACCAGTGTCCCTTCGTTTAACCGTAACGCGTTTCTTGTTTTCTTCTTTCAGTTCAATAGTTTCTTCTTTCTTTTCTGTGGGGCTTCTTTTACAACAAGCGTTCAATATTCTGGACCAAACTAATTTCAGAAATTGTTTGACAGACTCCATTTCACTTTCGCTTTGTTTACTGGCTGCTTCCCTGGTTCCTATATATTATTATCCCGTAAAACACAAAAAATACTGTTAATGTTTTCTATATAAATCACCAAGACAGTTATTTCCCTTTTGATAATTTAAGAGTAAAAGAAACATAGAAAGCAAGTTAGTTAAGGCTGGCTTTTCAATTTTCCTATAGCAACCTTCATAGCATGCTCTTATCAGTCTTTTTTAGTTGTATTAGATAGATAGATAGATAGATAGATAGATAGATAGATAGATAGATAGATAGATAGATAGATAGATAGATAGATA
>JAOBAY020082535.1:0-18704 GCA_025331085.2 Zoanthus sociatus
AGAGGATTTCATCAATAATTTAATTTGTACATCCTTTTTTGATCGATTAGTGGGTTTATACTAAAACAATTAGACCTTTCGGCCTCCTGGACTACAGTTTGACTCGTAGTCCATTCGTCCTTGAAGTCTAATTGTTAACTAAACAACATGCTAAACGAGAATTACAATCAATATTACAATCAATACTTGTAACTCACCTTATAATGAGAATTCCTTGAAACTGCAACTCTAGTTTCTTTTGATAAGCAGTAGCGTGGTCATCTGTTGCTGACTATAGTGAAAGAGGCAAAGAACAGGGTTACCAGCCACATATAATTGATTAGCTAGAACAAAAACGTGACGCATGGTATACTGGCTGGAGAATAGACACAAGCGTACTATCAAGCATGGTCTACTTGTACTAAAGATGAATTTCAAGCCACATTCCACAAGCTCTACACTTGAGTATATTAACCATCTTATGTGGGAACTCAAGCCCCCTTTACAATGCACTCGTATGGTCCTAACACAGATTTGGAAAAAAAAAAAAGCTTTAATAACAGGAACTAAAAATACATAGCGCAGTTTCTCCTTCTTGTACCTGAGGAACAATGATGGACGGATGGATTGATTAGATAAAACTCCATAAGATTAGATAAGATTAGGTAAGGTTAGACAGCTCGACAGAAAGATTGTTGTAGAAAGTCGCTTTCATGCAGAACAGAACATAATACTACGTAATTTGGAATGGGAACAAAAACACTTAAAAATATTTAGCCTTGGTAGAAGACAAAACTTTAGAAGACACATGGACCAGTTTGAGCACAAGTTTCACTAGTCCACCGAAGCATTTACTAAAGTGCGGACTAGCGGACCACCATTATTAAATAACTTTAAACCCTGCATCTTTGGATTTCACTGGCGATGCATTTTGGTGCACACAATACTTGCACACAACGGTTGGCATCTATATCAAACTGAAGGTTGATTTGTGGATTAGCGATGATGAAACCGCAGTGAAAGACATCAGAGGCAGCAGTTTACATTCACTGTCCTCACCGGTTTGAATAGAGGTATTTTATTCTAAGTTATATTGTAAACATACTTAGACCTGATTCAAACTTTAAATTTCACATGAGTCAAATTTATTGAAAATTACTCCACTTATTTATTTCTATTCACATCTTATTCGCATTGAGTTTGGCACGTGAGATTTAGCGTTCAAACAGGCATTTAACTATGAAATTGAGCATTGGAGAACTAACACTCTATACAAAACAACTAGTGAGCAAATATCGAATCCACACTTCAAAACAAAAAAGTATCCTCTCAGCAGTCACTTTGTAATAAACATATAAAAAATATAATTTTTATATAAATAAACAGTTACATCAGTGATGCAATGTTCCTCCCTCTTTGGAACACCGCACCCGAAGGCTTCTTTGTATATTCAAGTTGACTAGTTCTGTGAGGGGTTTACATAAGATTTTCCTTTGAAAACACAAGCTATTTAAACACTTTCAAATCCCTGAAAACAAAATAGGTAATAACACACCTGCGGTGAACTGAAGGTGCTGTTAACAAGCTTTAGTGAGTTTGCTTCCAAACATGCTCTCAATGGTCTGCATTCTTCTCTCGTTAAGAAATGCTAATTCAAAAGAAAAGTAAAAACGTTACTGAGTTTAAACTTTATTATCACTGACAACGCGTCTTTTTGTCCAAATATAAAAAACAAATTTGAAGAATACTAGATGGTTTTTTCTGATGATAGTGAGTATGACTGCAATATAGCCTTTATTTTATTACAAAGGCAAAAGCCTTGTAAAGAAATATTTATTTGGAAATACAAACCAAGTTAGTTACATAACGTTCTTGTTAAGAGTGATTAACTCAAGGTGAAAATAATTTAAGATCATCACCGTAAGTAGCGCGAGGAGATCAAAACTGATCAATGAGAATGATAATCATAAAAAATTTTAACTTTAGTACATAGTCGTCGATACAATATAGCGATTATTATAACTATTTACGAGTCGTTTCTTCTAAAGTAATGGAATTTGTATCGAGCCATCAATGCACTTCAATGATTATTGTTTTTCATCGTTTCCGTCTATGTGCAGAAAGTCCTAAAATGTTCCTGAATTTTATTAAATTTGCTAACTTTGTTTAGTTTATTCTGGATATCAAGGTGGTTTAGTGGTAATGCTTGCTCTTTCCAAAATTACGAATTCTGAATGTTTTTCTCATGGTACTGCAGCTTAAATAAATCAATAAAAATTAACTATTAGCCTTTGGCTGTTACTGTGCTGTGATGATAAACAAAGACCATATAGATAACCACTGGGGATGTCTCTGTAGTTAGGTATGTGTGTCATGAGGGCACCTTAAACACTTTGATCTGATCTCGTTGAAAGCCTTGCTATAATCCAGCCTTTCACTGCAATGAGGGTAAAGAAAACAAAAAACTACCAAACTAAAATAATGTTATCAAAGTATTCCTGCGGCAGCTCTACTGCATTACTTACCATCAGAAGGCGGTTAACTTGACTATCGGCAACATGAAGCAAGAAGTAGTCCATTGCTTGGAGTGGGTACCGGTTCAAGAACTTACAAGTTGGATCTCTCAATGGACTACCATCCTAAAGTAATGAACAACGTCATAATCATCATCAACTGCAGCATCAGGCTCAACATTAATATGATCATCATTATCACAATGACCAACAGCATTATCACCATCACCATCATCATCACCATCACCATTATCACCATCACCACAAGCATCATGGTCATCACTATGTAACTTTCACTACCTTAACCTTATATACAGTACAGTGAAACAAAAAAAAACATCAATATTACGAACACAATGTATACTACACAAGTTGACACGACTGACAATGAAAGTACTAAGTAAATAGGTACCTCCAGCATCAGCGATTTCTCTACCCTTAGCAAAAGCTGGAGCAAAGTGTCAATCAGCTTTGATGAAGCAGCTGGTATCAGGTGGAACATGTTGATTATACCAGCGCAGATACCTAAATCCTGAGATCGAATGAAAACATTTTGAGCATTTTACACTACATGTTAGTATACTTTAACTAAAAAGTATAAACTAGGTAAGAAAACCCATGTTACGCTGATACTGTTAATTGTTACTGCTTTTGAAAGGATTTTAGCCCTCCTACCCTTACCGGTACATGCAACAGAAAGATAAAATTGGCATGAGTGATGCAGTATAAACTAATATTTCCCTGTCACTGGAGTTATAGATCCTTTTATTTACATAATTTATGTGACAAGTTTTACCTTATCCCCAAGTTCGCATTACAATTCATAAAAGCAGTGTTCCTCAAATAATGAGCGTGAGCAGTAAAATTCTTCCCCTGTTACTGGAGCAATGACATTCTAATGTTTGCATTAATGATCAGCTCTAAACCTACCCACTTTCCCCCACAGATGACTTACTTACTTCTTCAACTCTTTTAGTTAGTTTGGATCCAGGCTGTAACTGCGCCCCAGCTCCAATGACAACTTCAACCCACTTCTTCAAGTGTGACTATAAGAATAGATGGATAGCAAATGAGTGCAAGTTTAACACATATAAAGGAATTACTAGAAACCGACCCAAAGTTCATCTGATGTCAGGTACTATCAAGGGAATGAATCTCTAATGTCGAAGAATAAAGATTGGCAAAACATTGCTTCCATCAACGATACTATTCTTAAAAATAAGGCTGTTAAACACAAATTTTTTATTTAAAAATCTTTTAAGGATTAGTCAGTGAAACACTTTACTAGTCAAAGGGTAGAATAAGTTCCATAGTACTGGTACTGATAGTATATTGAGACATTAAAGTAACTCAAAAACCCAATATTGCAAATCCTAACAAGGGCCAGTTTGAGTAACAGGTTAATTTTGTTTGTAATCAAGATAGATGTAGTAAATGCTGATTGTGTCGAAACATTAAAAAGTTAAAAATTTTCTTACACTTTAAATATCAGATAGAATAGTTGAAATACTCCATTCGCAGTTTGTTACTTTTGACATAATTCAAACACAAAATTTCGAGTTATTATCTCGTGTTGCAAAGCTACACCTTGAATAAACAAATAATCTTAACTTTTGGTTCTTAATTTTACTATTTACCAAATTAAATATCACGAAAAGTCACTAACCATCAATTGTTCGCATAACTTCTCGTTAAATGACGTTGGAAAGAGCTCCATCAAGTGTGAAAGACGCTGAAAATCAATAATCACGTTAAATGGAAATAAGTTACTCTATGAAAACTTTAAGCAGTCCATGATAATTTTAGTCTGGTAGTATGAAGGTCATCCAATTGTTTTACAACTAAATTTTCATATATTCTTTTCTTTCTGTTGAGGTTAGAAATGTTTCACAGTCGGTCGCACACGATTTTTAGAAAAAAAGAATTATTCTTAACTAATGAATGGAAAGAGTTAACCAGACATGGTCAAAAAGACTGCGTGTGCATAGTTAAGAAATAAAGCAGATAAATAAGAAATGTTCTCCGTGTCTTCATAACCTAGTGTAAACCAAGGCGAACGTTTGGGATAATTCTCGAGCATGTGAAAACCTCGACTATGTCTGCTTTTCATTGATCTGAACGTTCACCTAGGTTTTTACCAGGCTATGAAGGCACGGAGAATATGTTGTATTTCTTTCATATAATTATCATTTACCATGATATACGAAGCACATATATATATTTTTATTTCTTTCATGAAACTGTAAATTTTCACAACTTGGAGACAGCTGATCATATCACTCTTGTCGTTTTCGTGCTTTATAGCGCTATGAAAACACTATTGTTGACCAATCAAAACTCACATGCTATCCAAATAACTGAATATTATTACATGGATATGAGTGTTTTACTGTGAAATACGCCACTCGTAAATTTCATATGAAACTACATCCGGGATACGAGTGACATACTTTCCATATCCTCACTAGTGAAGATATCGCTGACGTCATTCCTTTGTTTTTCCCCATCTTTTTTGTTTAGTTTTTTTTTTATTTTCGAAACACTCATATCTATGTAATAAAAAGAAAATTACACGTTGGCTTGAACATATGAAGTTTATCTTCTCGTGGAAAAAATGTTTCACTTATTGCTGTGCTTACTCGTGAAATATTTTGTCACTCCATGATAAACTTCATATGTTCGCGCCACCGTGTAATGTCCTCTGTGTATCATTTCAAGAACAGTGGAACTGTTCATATCTAATGAATGAAGAGAAGTTACCTGACAATGTCAAAACGTTGATGTATGTATAGACTGCATTGAAGTAATTTTGACCACGAATAAGTATGTGACGGAGACCACAAACAAGTGACCGTTAAATGAGCTTTTAAACGTTCATTTTCCAATCATTCTAATTATATGGAATAAAAAATTGAATAAACATCTTACCTGAATCAAGCTTGAGTTGAGGCTTCTGTAGTCTCCCAACATCATGAGTAATGGTCTAATAGTCATGTGAACATGTTCCATGTCTATCTTGAACTGGGAAAACACCAAAATAAATATAGTTAACATTCCGTTTTTTTCAACTCTATTTAAAAATAGATCACGTGTAGTAATGGGAAAAAGTTTAAACAAATATTTGCTTTAAAAATGGGTGATAATATTTTCATGCACAAGCAAAAGAAAACAGAAAATACAATCGTACTTCATCTATATTCATAACACCCCATACTAGGTTTAATACAAAAAAATATGTCTTCCATTACGAGGGTAACACTTGATCATGAATTAACTAAGATGTTTTGTAGATCTTATCCATGATGGCAATAATTTTGTCTGCATTGAGCTTAATTTGATTGATAACAAAAAATACTAAAATATCTATCTTTTATGCGTCACAGACTTAAGAAAACTTTATATTATCAGATGGTGCGATTACTTACCTTTCTCATACACTCCATTGAAGTCTGTTGTATTTCTTTCACTGATGAATTGAGGGACTACAAGATAAAAAAACTTTCTTTTAGTAGACAGCATGTAGGTAGACTGAACACAAGTGTACCAATTTTGGACACATCTACTGTTTTGCATCTAAAGGCCGGTATTCACATATTTGGCACAAAAAACAAATTAATTGATCAATTGGTGAGTTAGAGGCATGGTAACTAAATAAGCCGAAAAGTATCCCTTTACAAACCAGCAATAAGAACCTTCAACCACAGCATTCCAGGTCTGTTCCCACATTTCTTCCATGATGCGGACTTTTGCGTGAACTTTTCTCACGAACTTAACTCAACCTTCTATTATTCACAGGTTAGTAATCAGAGTACTGGGGTAAAATTTTTAACCCGTGTTCTTCATTCCATTTTTACAAGGAAGAGTTAAGGCTGTATTCTTGGGATTAACAAGACTATCCTTTGAAATCCAAACAGTATTCTTAAAGAATTTCTTAAGGAAAAAATTGCTCCTTGAATTTTTGTCTAACTCAGGGTTAAAGTTGACCAGCTTTTGAACAACCCAGCTCTGAAGGATAGCCTTCAATGGATTGATGTCCCGTCCAGGAAAAATTAAACACTCTCTGCACTTAGTTATTACAAATAAAAACACAAAGAACACAAAAAAGAACACAAAGAACAACACAAAAAAGAACACAAAGAACACAAAGAAAAACACAAAGAAAACCACAAAGAACACAAATAGAAACACAAAGAACACAAAGAAAAACACAAAGATCACAAACATCTTTATTCAATAACACTTTTTTACCTTGAACAGAACTGTAAAAATCTTCTCTCTAGCTTGAACAATGTAATGACAAGCTGACAGCGCATCTGTAATGACAAGATAACAGCTGACTACAACTTCGTGTATAGAAAAAAGAATACACAAACACACTTGATTTATTATTTGAATAAAAGATGAGGTATAAGTAAATCTTCACTTTCACTGGTTGAAATAATTATCAACAATTATCACTTTCTAAGATCTGATTCAATCATGAACCTATAAAATCATTGTCTATCTGTTTTGGTGTTAAGACTAGTGTAATGTGTGAACGGGTTTTGCACGGACGATATTCATGTTTCCTAATGAAACATTTTCTATTAAAAACACTGGTTTACAATAATTCTCCCTATTCGAGTCTCCGTAGCTAAGGTGATAAAAAGTCTGACCGGAGATCAGAAAGTTATGAGTATTTCTTCTTTTTATTTTCTTTTTATTATTTTCAAAATCTCTGTTACATCATGGAAACAGTATTTCACTTCTTAGTCTTGTGTTTTCATGTTACTTTTTTTACAAGACGGCCTGTTTTTGTAAAACTGCCGCACGATTTGCCAAGCAAGACGGAACCTGGTATCTGGTTGGGAGTGCAAAGCTCTTGAGAAAGTTTGGAAGGACAGAAAGTGTACGACATAATGAAGCTGAGTTGTATGAAGAGAATGAAATTATATGTAATAGTACTGACAATTAAAAAAGACTTAATTCATGGTTCCTTTATTATATAATTTTGAAATTTCGACTTTCAAGCCAAGATCTGAGCCGTAGAAATTTTCAGTAAATATTAGCCTCTCGGTACGAAGAATACACAATCACTTCCTTTGCAACTGACGGTAAATAAAGAATTTATTATTATTATCCTATACAGTTACCATATAACCAAGTTCTTTGCTTTCATACATCAAAAAATAAGCTTAATATATTTTTACATTTGAGCGGAAGATGAAACACGTATAGCAATAATCAACTGACAATGTTAAAACGGCCAGTTTCAAGTTTTAACCACTTTGAAACTTACTAAGAGCACTGATCCTCAATGGTGTTAGGGACTGCACAGACTTATAACAAGGGAGCTTGTTAAGCTGAGCGTCATCCGCTTCACACAGAGACAGCAGCTGTGAAAAGAGAACATAAATGGATTGGATCATGAACAACTAAACAAACCCTTATTGCATTAAAATGAAAGTGTAACGCTTATGGGATGTGGCTGGACTGATAATTATCAAGTATGAACAGCACATGCGTGCTTGCATGTGGGATGTGGATGGATTGCTAGTAGCTAACTTGAACACACAGTGCATTAACGCCACATTGATAGCATGCTTTACCCCTTGAAACTAACATAAATAAAAGTTGAGACTCCAATGGATTAATATTAGCAATAATGTAAACACTTGTAAATTAGAAAATACAAAAGCACCTGCTCAGGGTTTTAGTTAATTTTTTAGGGGTATGGCTAAAAAATTAATGGCGGCTATAGAAATATATAGAAACTCAAGCAAATTTTACTCGGTACAATCATGTTCCCCCGAAACGCAGTCAAAAGTTTATTTTCAAAAAGATTGAATACTTTAGAATACAGCAGTGTTTTCCATCACAAAAATCTTTGACATTAATTCTTATCTTCTCTGGTGCTGCTTCTGCAGGCTTTGATGTAAACTATATACCAAAAAAGTAATTACCTCTGTGAAAAACACCTTGTGTTCCACTATTGTCAGATCCATGGTAAATAGCCTTGGTTCGAGTGTAGTGCAGAATGTGTTACCATCCTGTAAATCAACCCAAAGCAATACTTATAAACTGAACAGTTATAGGGTTCTGGAAAGAGATGTAGCACTTAGTGTTACTTCGTAAAAATGATGATTCTACCCGCTATAAAAATATGGATTACAATTCAAACAGCGCTGTGTTTGAGCAAATGACAGTAATTTAAATGCACTTCATTGAGACTGGCAACAAAATGTTTTCTAGTTTTATATCGATAAGAGGTTATGAAGACTCAACTCAAAGGTTATGAAGACTCAACTCACGGAAAAATGCATTACCTTAGAGTTACAGTAGAAAGAAAAAAATGATTTGAAAACCTTTATTACCAAATACAATGGAAAGAAATCCCCATTTTAACGAAGAGCTCGACAACATTAAAGTAATTTTTTATTGGTAAAAGTCCCGATAAAACCCCAAAATGTTGGGTCCCAAAACAACATATTACCCCAGTATAACGAAGTTCACAAAACCAGTACAAGTATTTCTTCCATAACAACATGAAATGAACCCTTAGTAAGGTTACGAGATATGCTGTTTGTTTGAAAATTGTTCTGTTGCAGTCTGTTTCAAGTTCATGTACGTTTTATCACGTAATAAAACAAATATTTAAGAATAGTCCAACAAATATCTTTCATCGCTAATTTTTTGTCTGCTATCAAAACCCCAGTATAACATTTTTTCGCATTTTTTCAGTAACTTTGTTACATTGGGGTTTCACTTATCAAGTTCCCCTGCTACAATGAATTAAAATGTTTGGCTGCATGGCACTTCGTTATACCGGGGTTGCACTGAATGACTGCCGGTACTTATTTTTACAGTATATAGATTGTTAATATTTAACTAGTAAGTATCAAAATGAAAGATAAGTTATGGTAACTTACCATCAATGCAATCTGTGTGTTCACTGGTTGATGTCTCAGTAAGTGTTTCTACGACATAATGTTATAAACTGACATTAAGATAAGAAGGAACAAGCAAATGAAGAAGAAAACGAAGTAAAACACAAATAACACAAAGAAGAACACAAAGAACAGAAAAAGAACACAAATATAAACACAAAAACACAAAGAACAAATAAAAACACAAAAAAGAACATAAAGAACACAAAGAAGAACACAAAGAAAAACACAAAGGAAAACACAAAGAAGAACACAAAGGAAAACACAAAGAAGAACACAAAGAAGAAGTAGAAGATGGAAGAAGAGAAAAAAAAGAGTATAAAAACTTCACATTACCTTTGGAGGAATCATGTCTTCCAGAATCTGAAGGATACATGAAACAAAAAAATGATATCAATTACAGTACAAAAAGAAAGTGTAATACCAAGAATAGACTAACTTACTAACGTATAGTAAGCGATACGTTGTGAATTTATTTAAACAATGAAGTTACAATATAGTCATGTAAACAAATTAGTTAAAATTGTCTTTTTATTATTACAATACTTGCGCATTTTATTTGATTGTAAAATTTTATAATATAGACTATTACTATTGTTATTAACATTATTATTATGATCTTTCAACACAGCTTTTTTAAGCTGAAGATGTTCCCTTCTCCGAAGGAGCCACCTCCCGTGGCCTTGGATGAGGAATACTGGATGTTCTTCTAACCCTACATCCCCAGTACTCTTCACGCATGTAAAAGTACAGGGATCCCAAGATTAGCGTTGCGTTTTCCTAACGTCGAATGCAATAATTATCATCATCATTAATCTTTCATCCGTTTTTCTAGTTTTATTTAACGGGTATAAGTCTTGCAAACACGTACGGGTATGGTATATTGAACGTAGATATCCGTTTTACAGAGTGATTTTTGACATAAAGTTTAATAAAGCTAAGAATACAAACGACTCCTAGCAAAAATACACACAAAGTATCACAATTTGCTAGTTTAAACACAACATTAAGTCAGTCTGGACTAGTCCTGATAGCCCTTTCCGCATCAGTGTCTCACTGTCCACCAAAATCGTTACACCAATTTTTTTAGTTATTGCTTTGACTTTTTCTTCATAGCTATCTTCATGCCACAACAGTAATTACCACAGCCATGGTCATTACCATGTATTCCGGATGTCTTTCCATAACCTCAAAAGCGAGTTGGCGAAAATTTGTTCATTTTTCTTCTTGTTTCTTTTTGAGGTTTTGTTGTTGGGCACAGGCCATGTCACATATCCAGATCTTTTTCACATCCTTATCCTCTAATATTAGACCCTAATGTCGTTTTTTCTAATTTGAATTTAAAATCAAGATGGGATCCAAACACTGTCCCACATTCCCATCACGTTTTATACCACACCGTATCTGTTTCAACCAATTTGTACTCTTTTGCCAAAGCGATTGCAAGTATCATCAACGCTCTATTGTGTCACGCTAAGTATTCACCACTGATTAGCCAAGACTTTATAACCAGAACCTAAGTGTTCCACCACCTCGAGTTACTCATAGCACATCAAAAAAGGATATTTTCAAATCAAAAGTATTAAGCTTACCGACTTATGAGGTTCCATAATTTCATAGATTGTCTTGTTTGATATTTCTGCCAACACAGACATTGAATGCTGTGCCTAGAAATAAAAACAAGTTCCATTTTCAGCCTAAATATCACATTCTGTTGCATGGTTAAATATTGGATTGCACATATGTATTCTACTTCCATTCACTGGTGACTAACAATGGATACCATTTGTAAACACTTTATCTTGTTTTTTAATGGTTAAAAGGCACCTAAACTCCAAAAATATTTTTTGATACGTTGAAGCGCATATATTTCAGATTCTAAAATTGTAAGTTTCAGCACGATTTGCTAATCTTGAATCGTTTTTTTTTTCGATTCGAAAAAATCGAAGAAAAAGAGGGTGTTTTTTTTTTTAAAAACAAGAAAAATACCCTCTTTTGGTGGAGGGTGCCACTCCATACTCAAAGTGGGTGAGGGTGAGGGTGGAGTCGCAACACCACTGTTTTTTTACTACTAAAAAATAGTAAATCGCTATTACTGGAGTAGCAGTCCTACTGACACCAGGAGGGTGCCATACAGTAAACCCCGCATAAAAGAACCAGTGGGTTAAGAACCACCAGCCTGAAATTTGGGCAATTAAGCACTCAATATATAAGAACCACTTCAAGCTGACCAATGAAACTGGTTCTTAAAACACCTTGTCAACTTTTAGCTGAATTAGTAAGCAGTTATACTAGGAAGAAAACAAAATACTGTAATAACAGCAATCAATTCATCACATAATTCAACTTGCATGACTATATTAAAGACTTACAACATGATGGCCCTTTTTTTACTCAGTACTTGTACTTGTACAGTACTTGTATACAATAAGACGTTTAAAACTCTAAACCAGGAAGAATTGTTTTTGACTGGAAATAAGAACCAGTTAAGAACCACTGCATCCTGATTTCTTTCTAAATACTCATTATATAAGAACCACTTCAGCCTGAAGTCAAAATTTTCTGATTCTTTTATGCGGGGCTCTACTGTATTGCACCTTTTCGCATGCTCACAACAGTTACCTCTGACGTCCCAACTTGAACTTGCTGGAAAGTTTAGCGAAACTTTCAAGTAGAAATGTTATTCCATTTTAAAACGCTATTTTTGTTAAAAAATCGCGATCAAAAACGTGGTATTTTAACGTTGTGACGTCATATCGTGACTATCTAGTTGGATCACGGTCACAAGAATGAAGTCTCTTAGCCATGAGCTAGGACATTTTCTTTTATTTCTAAGGACACGGATCGAGGAATGGTAGAAAAATTTAACACATTTCTGAAATCCCAGACAGACGTAATTTCACATTTCTAAAAATATATTGGGGTTTCGGTTCCCTTTAACAGACAAGTACCCTTTTAAAACTGAGCTATTAGCTTCACGTGTTTGAAGTATATAAAAACGCCTTGATAAAGGGAATTTCTCCATCATTTTCTCCAATTTCAACGCACATGATTCACTGTTTTTTAGTTAGTGACTCAACTATTTCCATCTAAGTTCTAATGAGGATATGATTGGAACGTACCTGTTGCCTCACAGTCTGATTAGGAGAGACAATCTCACGAACTAATTGCTGGACAACTGTGGGGAACACCTTCTGGTGAACAACTGCCAGTTCTGGATCCTGCAAGATTTAAGAGGAATAATAAAAAGATTTTGATTGATTATTCTATAATGACAATATTCTGAACCGTTTACAATGTTACAATACAGAGATATAAAACACTGACAACACCGCATTTTTTCTCACAGATCCACCACATATACTCATGAGATGCCTCGAGAAAAGACCAAAAAAAAATGTCAAAATATATTATTCATTTCCCTGATAAAAAATATAACCAATCCTCCATGACCCATGTTCTTGACCATCCAGACTTGCTTCTCTAGCCTAAGGTTTTCTTTTTCTGACATTTGAAGACTGGCTTAATGCTGTATAAACTTCGAGAAACGTTTTTTATTTCAAAAAGATGCGAGAATTTTGAGTTAAATGATTTCAGTTAAGTCAAGATACCAATCTAACCTTTTTATCTGGAAGAGTAAACTGTCGTAGGATATTCTCCAAAATCTCTTTGGCGCTGTCCACGGTACCTGTGGAGACCTGAAGCAAAATCAAATATATTGTAAACTAAAAAATCAACACACCATGCATACTGTACATTCATGTAAAAACTAAATTACTAAAAGCTAAAATCATATTTTACTAAAAATTTAAACTTTACCAGCTAAAATCATATTTTACTAAAAATTTAAACTTTACCAGCTAAAATCATATTAAACTATACCAGTTTATAGTGGCCAAGGACAGATTACATCACGATGCCACCGTTTATTTGTAGCACCAAAGAGTACAACAACATTGATTTATTCGAATAGTAAATAGCAATATACATACCTCATTGGTGAGGTCCATCATAATAAAAAAGAGGGCATTGATAAAGTTCAGTTGGTGTTTCATCAACCACTTCAAGGGTATTTTCTTCATCAAAAATCGGATAGCAATGCAACTGTTGAAATGAATGGGATTATTTGTGTTACAGCATTCAATGGCTCATTTCACCTCACTTTGGTAAAACCCTAATTTTCCAAAATGAAATTAACCCTTTCAGTCCCAGTTGTATTGTTAAATTCTCCCAACTTGAGCCCATACTTTTCATTGAATAAATTTGAGAGAATTTGACTTTTAATCTTTAGCAGTTTGCTGTTTGATCAGTTCTTATTTTCTCAATACCAAATTCCTAAATTTGTATGTGTTATGTAAGGAGAAGTTGAGTTGACTCAGCAACTGCTAAGAATTCTGATTTCAACTTACCCTCCACTTTTTGAGAACCAGGCCCTTTCGTAGCAACAGCCACACATCTTCTCTGAGAGATATTCCAGAAGGGGGAGGTGTGCTGCCTGAAACAGTGAACCAAAGCAAAAGATTATTTCTAATCCGACTCCGAGGGCTTTTCACTGGGTACTCAGGTTTTCCTCCCTCTGCAAATTCAACTTCCATGCCCAGATCTGAGCAATATAAGCCTCTGCATGCGAATGAAGTGGTTGCCTATTCTTCCTAGCCAGTAAAATGTTTCCTCTCTTACTGCCTCTTCATTCGTAATTGATGTTAAATAAAGTATTTAGCATTTTAGTATTCTAATTCTTAAAAATGAGCGTGATATTGCCCCATCCGCAGGGAATGTCTGAATATTAGAGGGCGGTTATGCTTTTCATAAAGTCTTTCTATTAATTTTATTGAATTACTATAGAGATTAGTGTTGTATGGACAAATAACACTCATTATATCGTTTCATGACAATGGCTCACAGGCTTCTACCTAAATACCGAAGGCATCACATCATTACTATGATCAAAACTAGTACATTTCTTTTTTGAACTATTGAGGGGTTAAAACAGTTTACCTAGCAATAATAAAAGAGCATACATTAGAATCATAAAATAATCTTCCTACTTTTTGCTTCTGTTACGTCAGTTTAGTGTTAATACAGAAACAACAAAGATACACAGAATAACAGTAACTGACTAAAGGACAACCCGTCCAATGGTTTGACAATTATGTTGAAGGTGCTCAAAACGTTTCTTTATTCTTTACAGCAAGATCAGAAAAGGAAGTTAAATAGACGTAGTAACAGGAAACATTTTACTTACCTTATAATGATCCCCCATTATTATAGTTGCTGTTTCAATCATGACAGCCATGGCCAGCTCGCCCACTTTACAAAACTCCTTGTCCTCCATCGCCATGATTGACGCCAGGGCATCAATAAGAACATGAACATCCATACCACCTGAGGGCCTGTAAAAAATATTGATTGATGCAATGTCAACAGACCTGACTAACAGTTAAAAGCCATTCAGAGCATTTTGACAGATCATGTATTACACAAACCAACAAAAAATTAGTTCGATTTTGCCATTAGGCAACTTGGATCTCAAATTCCCAACAGCGCATTTTAATATTAATTGTAAAATGGGGCATACTTCAAACAAATCTAAAACTTAAGTATGCCCAAATTAATATATTTGAGTAAGGTTTTCAAAGAATACAGATTCTAACTCTCTAGACAGATATCCAGTATCAGGATGGACGTTTGTTGCACTCCACTCTACCCTGATCTTAGCTCCTAAATTCTGTCTTTACTCTTCAATCCAATAATACTCAGAAACAATCTGAGTCTATGATGGGATTTGAATCCACGACCTTCCGAACATCGGGCAGATGCTTTATCCAATGAGCTACAAGGACTCTTAGGAGAGCAAGGTCAATTGTTATGTTCTTACACAGACCTGTGAGCAGAACCCCCTGTCTGAAACAAGCACTGACACGTGATGATTTAATTGATACTTTTTACCATAGCAACCATTTAATGGAAGGTCGTGGGTTCAAATCCCACCATGGGGTTAGATTTTTTCTGAGTATTTTTGGTTTGAAGGAAGAAGACATAAGTTTGACATTATTACTACAAACCAGTGCCTGAAGATTATATACAGAATCCTGATCTTAGCAGGCACTTACCTTGATTGTGGACGAATGGGACAGGGTCCAGCTTGCTGTGCCACACCCAATATCGTATAATGACGTACCAGGGATGTGATAAAAGGAACGGCTTCGGATTTAAGCTCTTTGATTGACGCCGATACTATAGTTCAAGAAAAAACAAGTAACTGTCAATACTCTTTTAAGCTTGCTAGGTTTTTTATTGCTTTTGAACACCCGAATTTATCAAAAAACGTTTACAGGAACAACAGAGATTGATTGTTCGAATGTTGAGATATATACAAATTTTACTTAGAATACCAGTTGGTTTTTTGTAATTGTTTTATGTTATGACAAGTCAAACAAATTTGCAGTCTGTGGACGAGTAACGATGCTAAATCACTTATCCGTGAAAAACAGTCAATTTTAAACATCAGCAAAATTCCCCTTCCCGTGAACAGGTACCTTAGAACAAGTGAAAAAGGTACAGTGAGCATTAATCTCCCTTTGAGAAGACATATTTAATTTTCTTACCAAGAACGCCGGTGATTGCTTGTTCAAATGCCTTTTTGGTCGGTTCATCAGAACATGGTAACACTGCAGTTTTACCCACAACTGGTGAAGCATTCTCTCTGAAACTAATATTTGAAAGACATTTATTAATACGCATTTAACAGCAATAATTTTAACACAATTGTAGCACTAGTCGATGCTTGTCAAAAAACACTTTGTTATTAAAAGCAAGCAAAAAGCACTCTTTCTATTGTATCAGGTATATTATGATCAAACAACAATTACATGTTAAAAAGAGAGTGATGATTAACCTGTGGTGGGAAAGAAGCTGGTGAAGAATGCTTTCTGTGTCTTCAAGTGACATCATAGCAACTAGAAAGGACTGCAAGGGAAGGAACATTGGTTAAACAGTAAATATTTGTTTCTACTGATCAATTATCAGATTGGAATATCATCAATATCATTTTAAGTTCGCTGAAGTCACAACTTAACTGTTAGCACAGAACTTCTCCAACGAAAAACGATGTGCACTATCAAAATAACTGCTCAAAAACTGATGTGTACTATTGACATAACTGCTATTCATTTGTATATAAAATGATGGGTAATTATATTGCATATAATATTTCGATCATTTCGAGACACAACTAGATAAAAATATGTTTCTACCAAAATACACTGGAACACTTGTTCCATTTGCAGGTTACCAAATCTTCGTTTTCGAAAATGCTCTATTTTCTTATACTAGTTACATACTACTCATATTATTTTCTAACGGTTTAACTGTTGTTTTTTATGTTAAAGCCTAAATGGCCGAAAAACACTTTACTGCTGAAAAGCGCATCTGCATAAATTACTTATAGTTATCGTACATTTTCCAGAATCAAAACTTAGCAAAAGTCTCAAGATCTTTAACTTCGATCAACCAATTCAAAATTTGACAAAATTACCAAGAAGACCTCTCCGCCACCCAAATGTACAACACTTTATTTACATAAAATCTTGATAAATGAAAACATTTAGGTAAAGATGTACCTGTACAACCAACCATGCTTGACGTCTGAAGAATTTGGTGTTGTCCATCTTCATGGATGATTGCTGCTGGTTCATTGTTAGAGTAGGGTTGTGTGTTTTAAGTATTAAAAGAGCTCTTTCAATCACCTATAAGGGGTAAAATAAATTACTTCACTGTTAAAGTTCATTAAAATGATACAATTACTGCAAACGATTGTCTTGATCTACTCTAAGACATAAAACATACTGCTTTTATCTCATTGTAGGATTTAAATGCACAATTTTCTGGAAAAAAGGTTGTATAAAAACTGGAAGAGATAGTACTTTGAATTTACATTTCAAAGAACACAACCATAACCCTTTAACTCCCTGAAGTGATTAGTATGTAACTTCTTATACTATCAATTCACTGTTAGCAGAGAGGTTAAAAGAATACAGCAGATGATAAAACCCAAATTCTCTTAACTTATACGTATAGTAGCGAGAAAGGAGAATTACTAATCAGATCATGGCAGTTGAAGGGCTAAAGCTGTGTTATACATTATTTAGTCTTTGAATTTTTGTTGGCTGTGGGTCAAAAAGGAACAAATTCTATCTTGGTTAATTGGTTTTAAGAGAGACTAGCGGCTTGAGATATACAAAGAGTAACAACCACCAGTGAACATAAACAAAATGTTTAAATAAAAACAAGCAATTATTAATGAAATTTTTCCTATAGTCAACAAAACCTGAACACACTCTGTACGGCCAAGTAAAAATATATATTGGTTAGCGTCCCTGCCAGATCATTGTAAGAGCACCTGAATCATTTTTTTCTACTTTTTATTTTCATAGTTTTTCTTTAAAAATGTTTTAATAACATATTGCAAATACAAAACTGGGAAGAAATCTGAATAAGTTGTTTGAAAACTAACCAAATCCGATAAAATTTTGTATTCTTCAAACAAACTATGGTAAATACCATTTTTAATTCATTATGCTTTTTCCATCCATGCCTATGATAAAGATATAAACTTCCGAGTCAAAAAAAAGACCTTAATTCCTCCCAACTTAAAAAAATTTTGATAAAAGGACGCTAACCATTTTTTTTCACTTGGTTTAACTGTAGTTTCAACATTGACATCATTATTTCATTTGAACGTCTTTGCGACTTGTTATACGCACCGAGGAAACAGGTAGTGTGATGGGGTAATTACTCTCTGGATAGACAATTGATAAACATGGGCCAAGCGTTTCTGCTGCTGTATACTTGAGCTAAATGTATAGGAATAAAATATTCACAACATATTTAATTCTAACTTGTACATAAGGTCTAACTCTTACAAACTTTATTATCAGGTGTAAGGAAAAAAGCAAAAATGTATCACTTTCTACATCTATAAGTAAAAGCTCCCAGCAAAAACGTGCACATAAGGTCTAACTCTCATGAACTTTGTTATCAGATAATGAAAACAGTAAAATATAGCACTTTTTACATCCAGAAGTACAAATCCCAACAAGAAAATCCTTAGTATGAATACTCTTTTTTCTATTTTAACCGCCACCTGGTTAGCATAACACCGCCGCCTGGTTAGCCTAATTGGTAAGGTGCCAGTCTATCGTGCGGGGGGCTCGGGTTCGATTCCCGGCCGGACCAACACTCAGGGTCTTAAAATAATTGAGGAGAAAGTGCTGCCTTTGCTCTA
>JAOBAY020082536.1:0-10709 GCA_025331085.2 Zoanthus sociatus
TGGGGTTACTTTAAGGTTGAGCGGACCTGTGAAATGGGCGTGCTTATGAAACTTGACACTTTAACATGGAAGTAGCATCTGAACGCACATGAAGATTTCGAAATTGTTTCGAAACACTTGATTTCATTCCGCTGATTTATTTATTTATTTATTATTTAAAAACAACAATATGGATAAGAAAACATGAAAAAGTCGAAAAATATCTACTGTATAATTTGTAGGCCCGACCTGAACGAGTTTCCACTTTCTTTCTTTTATTTCATCCCTTTTTTGCGGTATCTGATCTGACTGAGCGGACCTTTTTATCAGGTGAGGGGGGGGAGGGGGGGGTGCACGTGCACCCGATGCACCCCCCTTTCCCCCTGCGTACGCGCCTGATCAGTGCAAAAAGTTTAATCGCATTGGCGACCAGGAAAGCTCAGTTTCGGACCCTGATTGTTGCTGATGATGATGGTTGTGTTGTTGTTGGTGACGATGCTAATGATGATGGTGGTGTTGTTGTTGGTGACGATGCTAATGATGATGGTGATGTTGTTGTTGGTGACGATGCTAATGATGATGGTGGTGTTGTATGTTGATGATGCTAACAATAATGGTGGTGATGTTTGTCGAAGATGCTGACGATGATGGTGGTGTTTTTTGTTGATGATACTAACGATGATGGTGGTGTTTTTTGTTGATGATGCTAACGATGATGGTGGTATTGTTTGTTGATAATGCTAACGATGCTGATCGCGTTGTTTTTTAATGATGCTGACGATGATAGTGGTGTTTTTTGTTGATGATGCTAATGATGATGGTGGTGGTGTTTGTTGATGATGCTGACGATGAAGGTGGTGGTGTTTGTTGATGATGCTGACGATGATGGTGGTGTTGTTTGTTTATGATACTGACGATGATGTTGGTGTTGATGACGATGATGCTGACAATTATGGTGGTCTTGATGATGCTGACGAAGATGTGTTAGAATTGTTGTTGATGATGATGCTAATGACCTGATGACTTTGATGTTCGATGATGGTACTGATGACGGATGGTGTAATTGTTTTTTAATTGTCTCGTTAACCAACCGGTTTTCAATTTCATCAGACGGAAACTGGAAGAAAAGCAAGCCAAAACAAGTAAGAAAACACCCCGAAGGCGGCCTCACTGGCGTAAGAGAAGCGCAAGTATGACTTCAGTCTGATTTACAATTGATTATAATTTTAAAATTGACATGCTTAACTTGTTTGTTGAGAGATGGTAGGTAGCCGAACCTAGTTGCGTTACTCTTTGCTTGTTAAGCATCCTAGAAGGCAAGTCGCACGTAAAAAATTACTCGATGCCAGATACTGTTTTGTTTTGTTTTTCAAGAGTATAATGCTTAAGGTTGTGATAAGCTTAGCGGCTTGGTTTTCCTTGCCTAGAAATTAGTTTGTTGTGTGACCACATTCATATGTTAGTAAACAACAATTTTTTTTTTGTTAAAAGAGAGCTTGAAGTTCATGTTTCCCATAGCTCGTTTAGCGAGCTTCTACAAGTGCATGAGAAATAAATTTAGACTTCCCCAAATATTAAAATGATAAAAAAACAATATTTTTATTCTCCCTTTTGGTGTTGTTGTAATATTGTTTGTCAGGTAACTCCTATCTAAATGTTTAATTTGAAAATACAATTAAATGTAAAGAAAGGAAATGAAATTTTCGTTGTTGATTTATTTGCGAGTAAATTTTCGCAGCAAAATCATAAATGTCACTAGCATTTTGCTATAAGAGCGATAGGCCACCATATTAGTGTTCACGGAACTTATTTTCCTCCTAAGACCTTTGATCATGATTACTGAATTTTTTTCTAAAACTGTTGGGTACTTAAACACGTACAGTGGGAAAAATGATTAATGTACATGGATGCTAGGTAAAATATTTCATACTTATAAAAAATTAGGAGTATTTTTTCTGGTAGCATCTAAAAAATACCAGTCGTAAAATGTTTAATCATTGCATGATAGTGTTAAAGCTGCAGCTGGTTCAAGTTGTATGAAATCATCTTCGAAACAATTATATTTTTTTCTACACAACAGTCAAAAACATCAGCAGTCCGGTGCTTACGGAGGAGTATCGCGTATTGGAAGACTACGAACATCTTTATCAGAAAGACATAACACTCAATGCGGGCAGCATCGTACATGTTATCGAGAAACACGACTATGGTGCGTATAGACCAGCTTACGTGTTGATTTAGAAAAGCTACTGGAGCACGTAAATTAGACAAATTATTATGCTAAAACTTTGACCTGCGCTGTAATAGTGTTAGAGTGTTGGGAGAGTTGACTTCTCTGCGTTTGACCTCAGCAGTTACATCCTCGTCTCTGTGTGTGTTTGTGTTTACCGTCCTATTTTTTTTGTCAGCGTTGTGTCTGTGCATGTATGACTACACGTGTTCCTGTCTAAATTAATGTCGTCTGTATGAAGTCATGTGATGATGTATAAATGTTAGTTTACCTTCTTCTATAATTACGATTATTCCACAAAATATTCCTTTACATAAACATAAACATCGTTATCATTGCCATATAAGGTTCATTTTTATAACATAATTGTGTTGCACTAAGTGTATTATATATTTTCTTGATCGCCCACCCTTGATCTTCAACAGGGTGGTGGATGGTAGACTCTGGTGGGGTCGTGGGTTGGGCTCCGGCCTCATATCTGGAACCAGTTGATGGGAAGAGAGAAGATAGAAATACAGAGGAAGCAGAGGTCGGTGAAGGTTGGTACCTGCATGAGTTAATAGCGTGCGGCTTCTACGAACTGATTTTTGAATTGTAAAATTCTTTAAGATGCATTCAAATAAATGGACCATGCTATATACATTGCAGCGCTGGGAGACGAAGTTTATATTCGAGTGCTGAAAGTATTTCATTCCCTAAGTGGTGATGTCATGTTCTATTTATTTTATACATACTAATGTAAATCCCACATAAAAGATAATTTTTTTGAATTCATTTTCGAAGCAGCAAAATAGTTCAGTTAAAGTGGTCATTTTGGTCAATTTCAAAAGAACCTGCCGCGCGCGCCTGAGCGGGAAGTTTTCGTGAAATTCACTAATCACGTTTGGCAACACCACTATCTTCAAACGTGAAAGACAAATATAATATCTTCACCACGAGCGATGAAGATACAATTTTTTAAAAATTAAAAGAAAAATTTTTGATATTCTGATTCTGAACGAGTAATCTTTAATTAAACACTGTTGAACTCTCATTACAAAGTTATAGTTTTCAAAAAAACCGTGTTATGGCCAGCAGCGGTCAAATGTTTGTCCATCATGTCACCTGGATAGAATAAAGGAGGTAAAGCAATATAGATACAGAACAAAAAGCGCAATTTGAAAAACTAGACTATTCATTGGACTTGACGTTAAAACTGTGTTTATGCTGCGACATCACCAGAAATACATTACCACAAATCTCCCTGTTGTTAACTAAAACTTGTTTTCACATATTTGATATTTGGTCGGGGTGTTATTAAGTTACCCATATGGTAAGAGAACCTTTTCCCCAGATAATCAGAAGCCAGACTACTCAGTAGAACTAACCAATATTTATTAATATGACTTTCAGGGCAGATGTATTGCTCCGTGAAGTCTTACAAGGCACAAGAGGGAGACGAACTTAGTTTTCCTGTTGGTGTTATTCTACAAGTGATTCGCAAGAATCTGGATGGTTGGTGGACTGCAATGTAAGGAAACACAATCGTATTTATAAAAACATATTTTAATGATATGGACATCATAAGACGGAAAAATGCCAACATTTGTGATCGTGTACAGAACATATCCGAGTCTTAAAAGGGCAATAAAATTCTTATTTTGAGCACTGCTGAGAAAAATGAAAATAACAAATTCATCTTGGTGTTTTTTCCAACAAAAGTAGCTTCTTTATATTCAAAAATCCAAAACAAGTCCCGTGCAAGGGGTTCAGTTCACCTGCTTGAGAATTTACACAACTAGGCTTTGCCGAGGTTTTCACCAAGCTTTGAAGGCACAGATAACATGTTTTAATATTATTATAGAAATTGTTATTTTTGGTCATAGCAAAAAGAAAGACTCTATACAAAGCACGTATGTATACTTTTATTTCTTTCATGACACTGTAACTTTTCACAACTTGGAGACAGAGCCAACCATATTGCTCACGTCATATTTTCGTACTTCATAGAGCTATGAAAGCACACTTGTAGACCAATCAAAACGCACGTACTATCCAAATTATTTTAAAACAAATGGTAATGCACGATTAGATTCTTCTATCAGAAAATATTTGCTATTTAACAAGACTGCTTTATATAACTATTTGCATGCACGTGGAGACGAAGTATATCTCTGGTTCTTTAGTGAAGCTCAATCCTTCCAATATTCTTAAATGAGGAAATATCCATTGTTACTAAGTTTCTCGTAAAAACCAGTTCTCATTTAAACAGTTCACTTGGATTCCAGTAAAGGTTAGGTCTTGTTTTCAACAATGACATTATTCAGTGGTCTGCATGTATATCATATGTTGTTATTGCTGTTTACATTCTTCAAGAAGTTTTTGTGATTCAACTTAGACATTTGTCATTTGATTGGCTTAACGGCATATTGAAAAGATTTATACTAAAGTTTTGTATTTGGTTTCAGTTATATGGGCAAAGAGGGATTTGTTCCCGCCATTTTTCTGAAGCCGCTTAGTGAGAACAAGCCTTCTTCAAAGCATCGAAAAAAATTCATTGTCGCTCGCCTAGCATCGAAACACATCAGAAAAGGTAATTGAACTATAGTTTTGAAAACTGTCAAAAAACTTCCACGATTAGCTTCAACACGTTACTTAGACAACTCAAATTGAAATGATTTTACCATTGCTGCAAGTAGTTTAGGGAGCTGACGGACGTTTCGAGGATCAGAGTGCAATAAGTGCCGGTTGTCATTATATTAGCCGACTAAAAGCTAATATTTGAACCCTCATCTCCTTACGCTACGAAAATCATAAAGATGTCAACCCCATGTTGTTGTAAATATGGCTGAAAAGGATGGCTAAACTTCAATGTCGCTGGACGTTCGCAATATTGTTCTTACACACTGAGTTATGTTTCCAAAGCTGCTTGGAACATGTCAGTTTCGATGGTTCCGTTTTATGGTAACCGAGTTTTCAAGATGTTAAACCAATTTTTATCTCTTCTTTTGATCAGATTGGAAAACAGTGCGATTTTATTTATATTGTAAATTTCTTCATTGTTTCTTTGTAGGATCAAGTAAGGAAATAAAAAAGAAGAATGTATTACAAAGAGTAAGTATAGATCGTGTTAAGTGATGCCCGTGGGTACATTGCTTTAAACAAGTACAATTTCTAACACGTTTCAGGGGCGGTTCCAGCTTTTTTCAAGGTGGGGTGCGTTTTTCAATAATAGCCGTGTAAAAGCAAACTACCTTTGCTCAAAAACGTACATAATCTACCAAATATAAAAATAACATTACATTGGTCGCGTAGGAGAAACGGATTTTATCTTCTCGTGGCGTTAAATTAAATAATATGTCACTCGTCGTGAGCTTTACTAAAGAGAGATTTTTACAACACTCGATGATAAAATCCGTGTTTTACCCTCCGATACCTTCATATATACTTCAAAATAGATCTCTAATCGATCTTACCTCCTTTTGTTTAAAAAAAAGAATCAATTCTTTGCTTCATTTTCAACACGAATGGAAAGTAAACACTTTCTCTTGGTCTTCGATAGTGGCTCTTGCTCAACGGTGATTGATTCCAAACCCTGCCAAACTTACAAGCAGTCACGTACGCGTGATTTTTCCCGCCACCACAGGCATCCCGGTCTTAAAGCAGCAGGCGTGCGCAGTGTGTGCTGTTTTTTTCCCATCATAAATACAACCAAAGTCCCAACAATCAATAAAAACGTTTATTTCTGAAAATAGCTTTCAACGTCGTCCAAAAGAGGGGGTGTGTGCGCACCGAACGCACCACCCCTGGATTCGCCCATTTTCTAAAAGAACTATCAACAACTAATCTCTGTCTGCCGGGACCATGACTTTCTCTTTCCTTCAGGAACGAGAAAGTTTAAAAGTTAACTTCATAGCTCTAGCTGTTCTAGCCATTTGAGGGATCGGCGTAAAGGAAAAGGAGAAGTGAGATGTTTTCAGGGAGGACTGGGGAGGGTGCAGGTGGGAGAGTGCAAGTTAAAGGGTGCTAGTTGGAGGGATTACGTGGAAGGATGCAAGTGGGTGGGTGCAAGTGGAAGGGTGCTAGTTGGAGGGTGCACGTGGAAGGATGCAAGTGGGAGGGTGCAAGTGGAAGGGTGCTAGTTGGAGGGTGCACGTGGGAGGATGCAAGTGGGAGGGTGCAAGTGGAAGGGTGCTAATGGCAGGGTGCTAGTTGGAGGGTGCAAGTGGGAGGGTGCAAGTGGAAGGGTGCTAATGGCAGGGTGCTAGTTGGAGGGGGCACGTGGGAGGATGCAAGTGGGTGGGTGCTAATGGCAGGGTGCTAGTTGGAGGGGGCACGTGGGAGGATGCAAGTGGGTTGGAGCTAGTTGGAGGGTCCAAATTAGAGGGTAAAGACTAGCACTTTTGCGGGAAGCTAGGATGACATTCGCACTTGGAAAAAAGTGTTTTCTAAAAATATAAAAGATGTCTGTTGTTTGCGTCTATTGAGTAGTGTCCCTCAAATCGAGATCTAGATAGTGAAAATGGTAAAGTACAAAATTAGTGTTTTAAAATATATTTTGATATTGATCAGCTATTGGTCAGTTTACTGGTCACTAGTTAGAACTGAAATTACCCCTACAACTTAACAATAAATATGGATGATTCTGAATGATAGCAGTCATGCAAACTTGTTTCAACGTAGTAGAAGGCCAGTGATTATGCCTGACGGGCTAGCTGACTTGACTAATCTTAGAAGAGCTTATAGTACCCCTGACATGTACATGCTAGCCGTCTCGACTAGGTTTTAGGTCTTATCAGCATAGCTATTTCTAGTTTCTAACCATAATAGTGAGTTTGAATTTTGGCAGCCATTGACAACTGTTTTTAGTTTCTAGCTTTGATAGTGGGTCTGAATGTTAGAAGCCATTGACGAGTATTTCTAGTTTCTAGCTTTAATAGTGAGTCTTACTGTTAGCAGCCATTGACAAGTATCTCTAGAATGAGAAATAATATTTGTTAATCTGACGTCGCAGGTTTTTCTCCAGGTACTCCGGTTTTCCTCGCTCTGCAAATTCGTCTTTCACGCCAAGGTCTGAGCCGTCGAGCGATAAATCATTAGTTTCTGGCTAGGAAGAATGGGCAACCACTTGCTTCACAATTGACATTAAATGAAATATTTGTGTATTTATTACTTTTGTGGAATACTTCAGCTTTGACGATATATTGCGGAACATTTTAAAATACTTTTCTTGATCTTTAGGTCAACAGTGATGAAGAGCCTCCGCAACCAAACCGACCAATTCCAAGAATTAAACGCTCGGTTTCTTTTGAGGATGAACTCGAACAAGTGACACAAGAAAACGAGAGTGACAAACAAGATAAAGACATTTATGGAGGAAAAGTAACAGACATGGAGAGAAGTAATATAAGCATCGAGAATTCAGCTCTCGGTTCAGAGATTGGAAAAGATGATATAAAACAACTTTTTCCTGACAATGAAACCTTGTTTAATGATCAAACAAATAACCAGGTATTTTAGATAAATTAATAAAAATTAAATACCTAATGACAACTCCTCTAAAGGGGCCTTTCAGTGTCATGTTAAAATGCCCCCTCCCCCAGTTAAAAATCCCAACTGATAAAAGGCAAACCAGTTGGCTATTTACAAATCATGGTGAACTTGTCCCTGGGATCACCGAGAACAAATTCATTCAGTAGTCAGGGTTGGGGATTTGAACCCGGGTCTTCCGCATTCAAATCCCCAACTTTATCCACTGTGCCACGCTGCCTCCTCTAACTTCATCTTATAGCTTTTATCTTAGAAAAACTATTAATGTTTGATGCATTGACGTTCTGAACAATCGTCGCGGTTATGCAGGTAGTATGAGCAGATTCGGGAGAGAAGCCTGGGAAAAACTTGCAGGCTTCAACTGGATTCAAACCCAGGACATCTGCGATACCCGGCGGTGCAGCACTTTGAGTCCACAACTGGGATAACAGTTTGTGTTAAGCCAATCTGATGTGTACAACTATTATTGAGACTGAGTTTGTATTGCGGTGTAAACAATGTTGTTATGAATGCGGGAAATTGCAAGGTCGCATAATAATACTTTATATTTCCATCATGTAACACACAGTTTGCGTGCTATAACTTGACGAGAATTAAACTCTACCTTTTTAAGATGTAAGGTTAGTGACTGTTCGCCTTATGCAGCAATCAAAATGCAGACTCGTTCATTTTCAATAACACATAAAAATATGCGTTATTGAAACTAGGTCACAGTTGTGGCGTTGTCGACAGGTATTGCTAAAGTCATGTCATCGAATTTAATCATTCGCGAATTAGATAATGATAGCTGGGGAATCTTAGAACTTATTTGGAGAGAAAGGGTAACTCTTCAACTTGATTGAAGAACAGGCTTTGACTATATTTGTTCGTTTTTTGAAACTTATTATTCATATTAAGGAAACTTTTTTCATTTAAAACAGTTTCATGAAGAAGTCGTGACAGATTACCAGTTCAGACATGAAAAAGAACTTCCGAAATTGCCAGATATCTACGAGGGAAGCCACGTAGAAGAGGATCAAGACACAAATTTTACAACAGAGGCAAATGATTTTAGCGAACTGAATGGTGGACATCCAGAAAACACGCCGACGACTGCTCGTAAAACTAAGGACTATGTAGGATTGGCCAGTGTGGTTGGGCCAATGAATATTATTGGAGAGAACGCAGAACATGACGGCACTATTGTTACAAAACGTGCAGGAAACCAGACGCAACAGTTGTGTGAAACGGAATTTTTGTTCCAACGATGTCATAGTGATGCAACACTGAACAAAAGCCGAAACCATGTATTTAAACCGCTTAAAGTAACTTCTGTGGATGGAAGAGAAACTTCCAGTTCTCTTCCAAGGAGCTTTACAAGCTGCTTAGAGAGAAAAACAGATTACAGAATGGGATCTGGTAATCCGCTAGGAATGAAGGAGGAAGCATTCTTGCGATCATCACCTCTGTTGATCAACAGTTTTTCAGGATTAATTCCTCGTCGTACTTCAGCTAGTTTAAACAATGTTGTAACTAGTCAAAAAAGAAAAAGTCCTGTTCTGGTGGGTGTAATACAAAATGATTCTCAATCTAAAACGAAGCAATCGTGCTCTATAAACGGCTCAAATCTTTTGCAAATAACTGATCATATACCTGCTCAAAATATCAACAAAAACGTAAACAAAAAGAGCGTACTTCCAAATGATTTTGCAAAAGAGCCTCTATATAGCGCCAACATAGGAGAACAACCTGATGAGAGCGATTTAAAGACAAGTACTTGTCTCGAAACAGGATCAGATGTCGTACCTGTCAGCGGGCACAGCGAAAAGTCAAGTTCACTTCCTCGCTCCCCATACGAAGGGAGAAAAAGAACGCGCGGTTCTATATCTAAATTGCTTATGACGCCGAAGGCAGATGGATCCTACATAGAAGATAGCAAAACTCAGTTGCCAGAGAAAGAACTTGAAATGTTTATCGAACACGTTGAAATCAAAAAGCAAATGCCAAAAGTGCCGAACATGACAAGCTCGAAAACGGTAGTTAATCGTTTTTCTAACCGGGAATATTGCGAAATTTCCGGCTTTCATTCCTTGAACAGTAATGAGAACGACGAAGCCGTTTATACTGGCGACTCACCGACAACTTTTTCTCCACCTGTTTTGTTATCGAACAACAACACGTGTTTACTTCAACCCGGCTGTCCAGAGAATAGTGGTGATCGGTTTGTATTTCATCCCCAGACTTACTTTGCTATTGCAAACTATGAAGCCGATGGAGATCTGGAGATGAGTTTCCATGAGGGCGAGGAGATTAAAGTGATACGTAAGGCACACAACGGATGGTGGTTGGTGAAGGTTGGAGAAGAGAAGGGCTGGGCACCATCCAATCACCTCGAGCCAGGCCCTTCAAACTTTCCCAAAATTGTTTCTCCTGAGCACGAAGATAAACGTAACAAGAGCAATTCCCCTCACGTGGACGCAGACATGTGTACATATAATGATGGCTTCAGAAAAAATTTGCAGCCTGGTCAAGAAAACCATACTGGTAACTCCATGCAAGATGCAGTGCAAATCGTTCGTCGTGGAAATGATGGATTCTCACTTGTGCGTATCCCCTCAATGTACGGATGGATTCCTAACAAACAACTGGTTGCATCCAGCGACGCATTCCATGCATGATATCAAGAGCATGCAATGACGTTACGCTGTACAGACAAAGTACGATTGTCTAATTGGGAAAGGAGCTGGAAGGTGCAGAGTGTTTGTTCCCCCAACAGACAGTTTAGAGTTTTAACTTTTACACATTCTTATCAATACTTCTAAGTTTGACAACTGAAATGTTTCAGCAGTTACAACTGCCATCAGCAGAGTAGTACAGAACTGTATGGAAGCAAGTATATATGTATATATTTAATCTTATTTGCAAAGGTATATAACTCGGTTTACAAGTTGTTACCCACAATATACATAACATGCTATAAACGCATTATACA